>LYUA01000574.1:674950-690535 GCA_002093875.1 Calopteryx splendens | reverse complement strand
TACATTCTGGGAAGAGTGGTGTATGGGTAATTGGTCAGTGGAAAGGCACACGGCAGGGGTATACCACTAGCTTTGAATTTTATACTTGTACCTGACGATGAAGCCGATTGCGTCGAAACTAGTAGTAACAATAAAATTCAGTGGATTAAAACATTGTTAATTTCATTATTCAAACAAGTATATTTTTACCCATTTCCCTGACTTAATCATGCCCCAAAATTTCTTTCATTTCTAGTTAAACTAACCACGTGAATGTGAATTAATTACCCAACTCGTCTTAATAATACCCCAAAATTTCTTTGATTTCTTGTGAAACTAACCGCGTGAATGTGAATTAATTACCCAACTCGCATGCTTCTATAATCAAGAACTTAGACTAAAATTACTCCTTCCTTCACAAAAATCTAGTAAAAAATTAACCAAGTATAAATGAACATACCCCATACTTTGAAGTCCTCGTCTATCTGGAAAAGATCTCTGACCAAATAGAGAATTCCTCGTTCCTCCCATTCCTGGCTGCATTCCACGGTTTGGAGAGAGGGGCTGCCCTGAGGAGGCTGAGTTCCCAGAGGGTGGGGAAGAAAAGGATCCCCCAGCTCCCAAGAAAAGGCCCCGGTCACCACCCATTGGAGTTGGGGTTGCGTGACCAGATGAAGAGGATGAGGGAGAAGGGCCCCCAAAGGCTCCCCTAGACAGCCCTTGGGTTCCCCCTCCCCCACCTCCTGCCAGGCTCCGAGGTGGCTGTTGGAAGTTCAAGTTGGCCATGGAGCCACCTTGCCGGTGTTGGCGGTGATGCTGCCACGCCTTTCCGCTGCTTTCACTGCTACTACGGGTGCCACCTTTGCCCTGAGAATGGCGGTGGTGAGATGACTGACCACGGCTATTACGCTGACCCTAATACATAAGAGATCATCAGCAATTTTTTTCTTGTGAGAAATTTCCTTTAAAAAATAAATAACCCCTATCACTTAATATTGTGGAATGGTGTTTTAAACAAAAATTACTTATCTGGTGATTTATGCTACATTCTTCACTAACGTTTAAAAATGATGCAGAGTGAAAAGGAATGAATTGAGATATACCCATGATTTTAAAATTAAGAACAAAGGGGGAAATTATATGCCATACACATACTTTACATTTTACATTAATGAAATGACTTTGGTAAATTAATAGGTTAACCACAACATTGCTAATGATGTTGTTCATGCTATTCTCAAATTAGCTGCACACTTCCTGAAATGATAATGGAATGGCGATTGCAAATCTTAACTTTAACTTTTCATGTTATGGTACACTTTAAGAAATTTTTGCACACACAAAAATAGAGAAACTGGCATTGGTTGGTCACTTTATCTATTAATAATAATTCTAAGAGGTGATATTAAAATACAATAAAATGTCTTCAAAAGGTTAAAACTCTAGTTGATTCTATATAAAAATATTTTTAAGAATTGGAAGCTCAGAGATCTTTAAAGGTTCAAGTAATCCCCAACTGAGAAAATTTGAATGTTGAAAACAATATAAATCTGGTATTTAAACAATAAAAATAAGGTTTTTTTGAATTGAACGAGCGAAAAAGTAAAATCAAATCAAAAAAGTTTTCTACAACCATAAACATATTATTTCAAAATTAAATAATTTTTTCAGAAAATTCTTGCTCAAAAAGGTTATTTTTAATTTACATTTCATACTCCCTATATTTTCACACTTTGCTTCCACTTGCCAAGAATTACAACATGATACATTTTCTGGAGATTCAACACAGCTTTGTCTTGAATTTATCATTTGTACTTGAATATATTTTAACTTTCAATCACATTACAATGGGAAAGTAATTTTAATCAGGCTGGGGTACTGTCAGGGGAAATTAATACTTTCATATGAATGTAAATTTTAATACTAAGAGTATTAGTTTAGTATGAAGTATATTGTTAATCTCATGTTAAGATATACTTTTCACCAAAATATTTTACTTAATTTACTTTTAATTTAAAATTTGCTACAAATTTTCTGAGCAATACTCCTGATGCTATCTCCATATTACAAAAACGATGTATAGCACACAAAGCATCTGAAAGAGTGTTGTCATATACTGTGACCAGTTCTAACCAAATGCAGAAAAATAGCGATATTATATTAAATTGATAAATTTATGAATCATGTTACACCTAATTAAAATCATTTCAGTAGTCACATAACATAATTTCCACAAGAAACTAGCAAAATTTCAAAATGTCTACAACATTGAAAACTGTTACATATGTTATTTCAAAGATAGACACTGAACATCATTAACTGAGACATTCAGTCTATGGACAATAGAATGTTAAGGAATATTTCAAGAAGCAGTGCAATAATGAAATGGAAACAAGTCCATAACTATTTACAATGTAGTGCAAGAGAAGGAACTCTCGATGGAGACTATCTTTAGTGAACTAGAGTAACACAATGGACTTCAAATAATATTGGCAAAGAAAGTTGTGGCAAAAGATAGGTACAGTAAAAGTTAGCACATGCGATTATGGCTGTACCTTTGAAACTGAAGATTTTGTTTGAGATGACACTTTAATTCCATGTCCAGCTCCCAGTGACCAAGGACGTTTAACTTGCTTATGCTCTAAACCTGGCATTTCCAATTTTCCGATCAACTTACTTTTTTAACTGATCCCGTATATATTAATCGAGGAATAAGGGTGTCATAGACTTTAAGGGTTTTAATATCTGACAGGATAATGATAAATTTATCACCGAATACTTAACCCGTATCATCACCAGTAGCTTGACTCCTACACGGAGTTCTAAAACTATTACTAAATTTTCCACGTAAAAATCACTGTAAATTAATCGTCGACTGTGGTTTAAAATACATTACATTAGAATATTTCCTTTGCATCAAATCGGTTACATCAACCACTCTTGATTTTAGAGCACAATTCCCTAAATGATAGTTGAACGAGGGGGGGACAAGGTTATTTAAAAGTTGAAATACACTCTTCAGAATTAATTGTAATTATAAGCCTGAAAATTCTAAAACGCGGGCATTTCTATCAGTAAACGCATCTGTGTGAAGCAGAGAAGTAAAATGCAACTATTTGAGCTCATTATCGTTTTATAATGCATTTCGATCCTTCTTCGACGAAGCAATTATGACAATGTAAACATTAACCGAAACAGTAGATACGAAAATGATACAAATGCGAGATCACCGTTGCCAAAGTTGTGCAACAATGTACCTTTTCCATTCTGTAAAAACAAGTAATAAATCAAAAAGGTATTGAAAACCGAACGAAGTTGAGAGAAGTCCTATTTAGCTAATTCTGCAGGTCGTTTATAAGAAAAACCCTCAAATAATATACATAGAAGATAATTGCCTGATATGCATGGAGATAAATATTCCACGACTGACATGGTATGTTATGGTAGTAGTTAAAGAGGGAAAGTAAGCACGAAGGAATTATAAAAAATACCTGTTCGTTCCTGTAATTTTGTTGAACTCATTCTGAAATCAATGTATTTATCGTTAAGTAGTTTTGTTCTTGTTCACTCGTTTGGTTATCATTTATTGACGGTAGAGAAGTTAACGATTTTCAGTTCCTGCAGTGACCTTTTAATGTCAAAATAGCTCTCTTTTCACTCCTAAGTACAAGTTGTACAACCTTAAAATCATTTTCACACTAACCACAATCTAGATGTAGCTATTAATAATAGCACGAAAAGTGTTTATCGATTATCAATGTCATTAATTGCCTTGTTTACAGTAAATAGTTAGCAAGTCTATTGACAATTCCATACATTAGCCATAAGAATCGTACTTTATATGTCTATAATTAGTCGCAAAAAGTTCTCTGAAAACTAATAGCCTCTTTGGAAAACAACTTTGAGATTGGCCTAAATTCTAACCTTCTGAAAACAATCCCATGCAATACCCATTGGCTGAGGTTATATCATTATTTGGTAAAAACTACTCGTATTCACAACACGAAAACACTTAAGCACGTAAAAATAACCATTTTCTTCTTCTGGTTTCATGAACACAGATCGTGGTACGTTGATAATGGTATGCATCGTAAAAACATACCTTCTGTTGATTCCAAAACAAATGTGACGTTTGATGAAAATTTCAGTTTCAGCAAAAGCGACTTAATATTTATGGTTTTTAATATTCTTCCAATGCAACAACATAAACTTTTTCGGCTCAAAACAAGGCAACGATTGAATAATATCGGGGTAAAATTCCCTCTCTGGTTGTTTTCACTGGATGTATTACAACTCCACTTGGCTAACTTGGGCAATAGCCGACCACATAATCCAGGGAAGTATAATGTTTAAGATAAACCATTAGTTTTTTGCTGAATGCACTGTGATTTACCTCTATCAGTTGCGTAGGCCTCAAACTTTTCTTCTCCAGATATTTATTCGTAAGCAAAGTGCTTCCATATTAGCGAGCTATGCTTAAAATCTGTACTCATAATAGTGACTTCAAGTTAAGGTAATGTGAGAAAATAATAGATTAAGGCAAAATTATTGCATATAAAAATTATAATAAGTGAATTTAGTTTTAATAATTTAAAAATAAATTATAAGTGAAATATAATGTCTACGTTAGAAGCCTTAACTTGGGCTGATTAGTGGTCCAATATCATATGATCTGTACGGCAACTGGGTCTTGATTTTCATTGCTGACCGTGATAATTTAGACAAAAACCTCTGTAATTCTATCATTTCAGTGGTAACAGGTTAGATTTTATTGCTATATAACTGCAACCATGGCTCTTAGCGATGCAGACGTGCAGAAGCAGGTGAGATTTCTAAATAGGTTACGACTGTTAATGAACCATGTTACAATTTGCCTTATAACTTGCTTAAGTTGAATGGTTTTCTTTCAATTTTTTTCAAACGTATTATAATGGGCATGTGTACAATTTATGTCCCTTATAATAACTGTTACTGCCTTCGGTGACTGAATTCCTAACAGATCAAGCATATGATGGCCTTCATTGAGCAAGAGGCAAATGAAAAGGCCGAAGAAATAGATGCTAAGGCAGAAGAAGAATTCAATATCGAGAAAGGCCGTCTTGTTCAACAGCAGAGGCTTAAAATAATGGAGTATTATGAGAGAAAAGAGAAGCAAGTGGAGTTGCAGAAGAAAATGTAAGCTAAATGTTTAGTGTGAATATCGTACCTTACGACTTTCCACTATTAAGATACCTTTTTCGTCATTGGTACTCTGTAATGATTCTGTTTTGTAATTTTTATTGCGAAATATGCGTTATCTTATAGCTAAAATATTATTATTTTTAGTCAATCATCCAATATGCTGAATCAAGCAAGGCTGCAAGTATTGAAAGTGCGCGAGGACCACATTGGTCGTGTTTTAGATGATGGCCGCAAGCGACTTGGAGAAGTAACACGAAACCCAGCCCAGTATTCAAGATTACTCCATTCGCTTATTCTTCAAGGCTTGCTACAGGTTAAAGTCAATTTTCTAATGTGCATTTTTTTATCTTAATATACACCTTGTAGGATTTTGTTGTTCTAATCTATACCATTCTCTTATAGCTTTTGGAGACCAATGTAGTACTGAGAGTAAGGGAAGTTGATATCGGCTTGGTGAAATCTGTTATTGAAGGAGTTCAGCAGAAGTACAATGAAGCCACGCAGAAAACTGTCAATCTGAAAATCGACACAGAGTCCTTTCTGCCTCCTGATATGTGAGTCTCTTAATTATAATTTAGTGCTGAAGCTTTTAATATTCCTAAGTCGTGGCCAACGTTCCTGGGATTTTACTTACAATCTGGGTTTTGTTAGGATGAGTTAATCATTTTGTAGAGCTTAATATTATCCGTTGAAATGTTATTTTATCTGATAAGTAAATCGATATAAGGGTAATTGGAAGGATTTTTAGATTAAAAACGACAATATTTACACACATTGAAATTATTAATGCAGCCTGACGAAGCTGGACAGAGATGTGGTAAAATGGAGAGGAAATAGGATGTCATTGAAACTTTGCACTGGTTGAATTGTAGACTAGCTCAGCTACCGGATGATTATGTAATGTTGCTGATGGAGTTCTGGTGGTGATGATGGACTACTTTAGTATTTGATTATTGTTGTAGGTAAGCTGTGGAAAAAGATAAAATTGGTCCCTGGAATAAGGCACAAGGAACATTGGGGCAAGGGAGATAAAAGGGAGTTTTTAAAGGGCTTAGGAGGAAGCAGTTAAACACCAATCGTAGTAATCAACCTGAAGGTTGGTTTGATAGGCGAGGGTTGATTTCTCCTGTTACTAATCCCAATGGTCAAATTTACTAAAGATATTGGGCAGTTACTTTCCCTGTACTCCCTACAATTTGCAAAGGAATATCTGGTACCTGAAAAATCACAGCTTGGGAGACTCTCAAGGTTGTCTAGAGGCATCACTTGTATTGGAGCCTGAGGCTTCTGGTCAGTAGCTCAGTGCTCAACCCACTGGACTACCACCCTCTATGCAGTAAACTATACAAATAATGTATTCATCCCCTAGCCTGGCAAAGGTAGCCTTGCCAATATAACTGCATTGAGACCCTTTTTTCTGTTTCTTCCTAAACCATTTCATACTCCCCTTTTTTCTCCCTTGCATCCATTTCTTCCTCACCTTATCTATAATAACCTATATACCTTATCAAAATCTCCTTGTTCATTTCCATCTTTTGCCAGTTTAAAACTCCATCTACACTCAACTGCAACAATAGTCTTTCCCATCCGAAAAGTATAATAATCTATCAGATGTCATGTTTCAAAGGGTTACCATGTCCTTTTTATTCTGTACTCTCTACATACCCAATGCCACTGCTTTTTCTACCCCCAATTTTATAATTGATGGTCCTTAAACATTTTTCCCAGGTAGTTTTTTTACCAACAAGAGTAAGTTTCACATACTTATTGCTCACAAGCATAAATTACTCATAGCACATGTGGTGTGCTAACCTAGTGGGTTGTATGTTTGGCTACTGATTGGAGGATCCCTGGCACACATCCTTCTTGATGTCTTTTGACAACCATACCTAAGATTCAAATAGTGCAATTTTCTTGTTACTAGAACTTCATCTAAAGGAATAGGCCCCCTTTATATGAATGTTTGAATTTCACATGTAGTGGCTTAGTCTAAGGTGAGTTTTGCTGTTACTTATCAAATTCAACTTTGCGGTTGATTACTGTGGTTTCTTTTAGATGTAAAGTAATGAATAGGATAATTTTTAATCATTTAAAGAAGTGTAATATGCATATGTACATGATTGGAAATAATTATCTGTTACAGCAACCCCAAAATTAGTATGTAATTATAAATATAAAAATATTGAAGTAAGTGATAATTAAATTAATTAAAGAATTTCAGTTAGCTAGTATGTTCCTCCAGTCAATGATTTCTGTATACACTAGTGCATTGAATATCAAGTCTGGTATTTAAAATCTAAGTTCTCTCCTCTTGTGTGGATGCACCTTTTCTCTCTTCCAAAAGCCTTGTGCTGGGCATATATACCCTCCCATTGGAAATCATGGCAAGCATAAATTTATCTGAGTATTCATAAAAAACTTTCTGATAGATGAAAAGATCACTATGCTCTTCAACTTCTTGTTTAGGTAACAAGATGCATTCATCATTGACTAAAAGTTTATTGGACATTGGGTTACAGTTCCTGATGAAATGACACATCAGAATGTGCTTGCATTTACCGAAAACTTACTTTCGAGCCTTCAGGTTCCTCCTGTGTTGAATCATCTTGGTAAATGACAATTTTTCAGCTTTCCAGTTGGAATCTTTAGGTTAAAAGGTGACATTTCAGGTCTGAAGATGCCTACTGAAATTCCAGCTAAGTGTTGTCTACCATCCAGTATATACGGATTACAATCAGTTGTATGTTATTAATTATTAAGGTTATTGCACTGGTTACGCTGGGTATGAAGATGCGAGCTTGTTGGCTTGAGAATTACAAGGTGTGAAATCCGAAGCCAACAGGAATATTATAAGGAACTCCCTTATCAATATTTCAGTCATCGAAAGTGACCATCAACATGGAGATTTAAGCTTAGAAAAGTATGCATGTACCATTACTTAAAGGTAAAATGATGAAGTACTAACCTGGCATTACCCACAGCTCTTTACATAGAATTAGATTGCCCTACACTTCCCCCTCAAACCGATTACCCCTCACCAATCTCATTCCCCCTGCGGCATATAATTCTCACTTGACTTTGGTCAGTGAGTCACCAGTGTGCTCTTCCTGAGTCAAGCCTTCACACACAAATCTCCATGTTGATGTTCATCTTTGATGTCCAAAATATTGATTAAGGAGTTTCTATTATCATTCCTGTTGGTTTTGGAGACAACACCAATTCTCAAATACGGGCCCTCTGGGTGAGTATCTCTTATTCAGCCCTTGAATTTGTTATCAATCAATATGTGTTTATCTCCTTCTGTTTTCCCCAATTTCTTTATCAATAATTCCATTTCATTCATCGATTTCATATTGCCAATTTCAACATTCCCTTCTATTTTATACTCTATTTCTCACCCAATTTATATGGAATTAGTATGTACAAACCTTAAGCTGAGGAATATTGAAAATCACGACCTGTTACCATGAATGCAAGTAATTTAAATGAGAGAACAACGGAATCTCTGACATAGCACATAGCAAAAATGAATTACTTTCAAACTTATTTTTCTTTTATTGTAAACACAACTTAATTAGGTAAGTGGCAAATATTGAAACACAACCATGCCCCAGTCATTGTCAACCTAATTAAAAGCTGAAAAAAATATTTAAATGTCTCATTTGAAATGGATTTCTTTCATTTTTCAAGTGAAATATCTAAAAATTCAAAATAATAAATTTTAATTTTTTTAGCCATATTTTAGTTTCAAGTCTCAAGATTGTAGGTTAAATGCAAGTAATTTATAGCATAAAAAAGGAAAGAATCTCATCCATAAATTTTTGTGGCCCCCCTGATAAACTATAAAATTATGCTTGAAACATTTTCACGAGAAAAAGAACACAATTTGTTTGTTACATGAGATAAATCCTAAATATATTTTTTTTAGCAGTGGATTTCAATTAGGTAGGCTCCTTATTATGCTGATTATGATGAAACTTTCCATTTCTTCAGTTTATCAGGAATGTTTTTATTGTTCGATTGTTGCCAGAATGGAACCTCATGCAGAGGATTTTTTTATTGCGCTCTAATTAATATCACAAATTTATTTTCATATCTTTTTTGCCTAATTACTTGAAGACATTTTTCTTTATTGTGCAGAAACATTTGAAAAAATATATGTTAAAATCACATTAAAATCTATGTACATATTTCCAGAATGGAAACCTGATATAAAGTTGTTTAATTTACATGAATTAATTTTTTCTGGAACTTTAATGAGTCTTGACATTAAAAATAATCCTTGTGACCATTTTTGAACATATCATGGCCAACAGGAACACATAAGTTTTTTAATTAGAGAATAAAAAGTATACAATAGATTTATTTAAAAAAATTTTAGTGTACTGCACTTGCAAATCATCAAGTAATATATGCATCTGGGACTGTAATATTTACTTGATTGTTAACGGTCATTGTCAGGAATTGTTTTTCTTTAAATTTTAATTAAAATAGTACATTCAAACAAGAATTTTAACAACAACTTACGTTGCATTTCAGGTGTGGAGGAGTTGAGCTTTTGGCTTTGAAGGGTAAAATTAAAATTTCAAACACATTGGAGTCAAGATTGGATCTATTGGCGCAGCAGATGGTTCCAGAAATTCGAACTTCATTGTTTGGTCGTAATCCTAATCGTAAATTTGCTGATTAAATGGAGTAAATTTCAAAATCATTTTAAGTATCCAAATATAGCACAACCGAGCAGTGCTCACGTAATAGAGAAATGGTTATGATAGAGCTTATTTTTTTCAGTAATTTATGTGTACATTGAAGAACTATTGTCTTGGATGAATGTTTGTAGAAGTGAATTTTTGAACAAAGTTTTATTTTATGAATAAAAATAAGGTAATTTTTTTCTGAATTTTTGAAATTCATCAAGTAGATGTTTGAATTATGTGAATCTAGTTATATTTAACTGAATGTATTTGGTAGTCAAGGTGGGGGTGTATGTTAAAAGGTCTTAGAATTGTGGTTGTATATTAAAGCTTTTTTCTAACCTTAATATGGCAAAATTTGGGCTGTTGATTTAAAGGTATAAGGAACCAATTTAATTTTTTTTAAGTTTTTTTTTTATTTTAAGTTTTAAATTAGACTCTGTTCCAGCCTGCCGTATTGTCCTAAAGTAAATTTTTTGGCACAAATTTAAATGCTGTTATATTTATGAAGATTATTAAATTGCTTCTTCAAATGTAAAATTGTGTGCATAAATTTTATTCATGTAAATGTATTGTATATTAAAATGTACATATGTCAACATAATCACTTATGATAATAGTAAATGACAAGTGTAAAGTTTATGCATTTGAAAATGTCATTTCTAAATATGTTTATACATTCCATTATTCCTAGAATAATAGTAGTCTCAGTAAAAATGTAATTTTTTTATTATTTCTGGATATTAAATGGTGTTGTTAATGAGTATTTTGATTTTTATTTAGTGAACTTATTTGTTGCCAATAATATGAGTTTACAATATTTTTGATAAGCAAAGGGAACTGTTTCTACAAGAAGCCTGAATTTATCTACAATTATTACATATAAGACAAGAATGAGGTCTCCATCTTGAGCTTTCTAATAGGAAGCCATAATAATAACTCTTAAGAGAGTGCTATGGAATACAAAGCATTTCATGCATTAACAACCCCTAAATGTTTTTGTAAACTGTAATGGAAGTACATATTCTTTCAATCCATGTTAAGTGGATATACCAATAGCTATCAAGTCTTCCACAAAAGTCTACAGCGATCTTGGGGATTCAAATATGTACATAGTTTTAATAAATAGAACTGCGATGAGCACCTTTTTGTTCTGTAGTTTTATTAATCCACACATGCTTTTTACTTAATTTTTCATAAAAAAATATAAAGTTTATTGTTGCTTATTTGATTTTCCTCAAGATCTGATATCAATTATTGTCGTGATCATTCTCTATGGGATTTGGATGCTAGGCTTATCATAGTAAAACTTGAGACAATACTGTCTAATTTACAGTATGACGTCATTTTTTTAATGGCAGAGCCTGCAAACCTTAAAATATATTTTTTAAACAGTAAATACTTGTATGCAATCATGATTAGAGCAGTGACTTAATATAAGTTCTACAAGAGAACCTTTTTCAAATTGTTAAGGAGCTATAAATCCCTTATTTGTTAAGAAAGTTTTGTTATTGTGGGGGTTTCTGGCCTTGATCTTTTAAGTGTTTTGATGTGTCCACTACAATGCCAATTGCTCATTTTTTAAATGCCAGTATTCAAACTATTAAAGTCTATAATGATATAACTGAATTGATAAGTAAAATACGTTAAAATTGTCAATTTTTTAATTCAATGTCTTTTTTTGTGCGAGCAGCAAGTGGTTTTCAGGTAGGTACCTATAAATTTTCCAAAATATTGTCAATTAAATGATATATCCAGTTGTCAGAATATACGACTAATAGTTTATGGATTGATAAAATTGGTTCTTGTGCTCAATGCTAAAATTCTCTCTGCAAGTATTCACAAATGAACACCTATTTTTTTAGCTTGTGAAAATTTTAAGTGCGAACGGAACATGAAGAGGATTTTTTTCATGTATCTAGAAGTGTTTTAAAATAAATTACATTTAATGAAAAACAACTTTTAATGGTAAAATGGTCTGTCTATCATATTAACACCAGACAAAGAAGAACAGTAATAAAGACAACAAAAACAAAGAAACATGTGCACTCACAGATACCACTTACCAAACTGGCAGCTGAAAACACCTAGTGGCAGAAGTACATACTGCTTCTGGTTTGGGTGGAATATTCAAATTCTTGGAAAGTTCAAGTAGCACCTCATATTTGCATTTTGTAGGCCTGGTTTTGAATGGAGAATACAATGTACTTGAGCTCTTTTTTTATAGAAACCTTTTCAGTTTTTTCTCTCTATAATTCAGTTGGTTATTCATGTATAATGGTTAAGTATTTTACAGTGATTGACAAGAAAGAATGTACACTTTGTATAGATCAGTATTAGAACTCCAGTCCTTGTCCGGCTCTTTGACAGGGAGAATGAAACATCAGTATAAAATAAGTGCAAATAGAAAATTAATTCAATAAATAACTACTCACTAGTCAAAACTGATTTTAATGTTAAATTATACAATAATCAACCACCTGCCTCGTAAGAGTAGTATGCTAGCAGGACATCACTCATAGACCCAGTTTTATAACGTCTCATTAAATCCAATCGTCAGTTAACTTAACGTGGATCTACCAACAGGTCTGGTTTTAAAACAATACTGCTCGTTAGTAAATATAAAAATGCTAACCATAGTCACTCTGTCTATAAGTTAACTAGCACTTAAACAGTAGGTATTGACTTCACCAGTGACTATGAAACATTTTTTGCTTTAGCCAAAGTTAACCTTCAGTTTAAAAAATTTTTTAACTGGGCCTTAGTAGGTAACTAACACCAATAACAGTGAGTTATGGATTGGAAGTGTCCATCCATGTGGGAATGTGATATTCTCCAAATAAATAATGCAACTATCTACTTGATTTTTTTCTAAGTTCACAGATGAAATTTGGGTTGTGTAAATAATTCCAGAACTAATATGAAACATTATTCTTGTTGTAAAAATGTATGTTTACACAAACATAGAACACTGTAATTATACCACAAACAAATTGCCATGCATTAACCGTATCTATTAACAATTAATAGAATATTGTTTAATAATGCTTGAATGAAGCACACCATGAAATTAGTAAGACATGAATACCTTCTGTTAAAAGTGGTAAGACTTGCATGAGCATATTCAAGTTTTCAGTATAATATGTACTTCCTTGATACTGATGCACTTTTTAATGTGATTGTGATCCACCATACTTTCACTTCTGTGTTCCCTTTTCCCATAATGGGCTTAAGTTTTGATAATCAACATGGATGATTCAATATTAAGTTTAAATTACCTACATCAAAATTCAAAGATGGTTCCAAGAGGCTGAGACTCGTGCCCCACACATTGAATAAGTATAAAATATGAAAGAAAAGAATGTGTTTAAGATGCATGTCCTTTTTATTTATCTATGGCATCCATCACTGATTGAATCACATTATCAATTTTTCCATTTGCCATCCTCGGTAACAAATATTTACAGTAGAGGATTTTAAGTAGGCATTTATACCATACCAGTTCACAGTACAAACACAGTATAAGTCTCAGACTGTGGTACAGATAGGTGAAATAAAGATATATTTCAGCTCTTCAAACACCCAGACAAGTATTTTAAAAATTGGAAAATTATGCCACTGTATGCATCACTATTTAAAATTTTCCTCTCCAGTTCTCACTTCCATACAATCTGTTTTCCCTTGGATTGAAGTAAATATTAGCTCTGCTTATCAAACATGTAGACATAAAAAAAAGAAAATACTTAATTTCATAATTCAGTCACTCCAAACATAACTTATGAAGTGAAGTGTTAAGTACACACAAAAGATTAATGGTCAAAAGAATGAATGGGATGATTGTTGAACATTCCTTCTCTGCAGGTACAGAATCTTGGCCACAGTTTTGGTTTCTGACTCCAGTTATGCCCATTCAGCAAGCAGGAAATGTCCTATTGAGATATGAAGGAGGAATACCTATAATATTTTCCATTGAAACTAAAAATGATAATAAAATATATTTACAACAAAAAATAAATTCTTATAAATGAGTATAAAGCCTTTTGATTAAAAATTGATATGCAGCTTCGCAAGATCTAGATAAAGCATTAATCACAACATTTACAAAACTTTTAACTCCTGAGAATATTTATATACATAGCTTCCATAGAGAGTTCGAATTTAGCCGTGAGAATTACTAAGTAGAACTTATTGAAAAAGACCACGCAGTTGAAGCAAACTGCATGCTGTTATGAATTTCAACGTCGTGGTTACTTTTTCTACTGAAGGTGGTATTTTGAAACAATTGTGCAATTTTCAAAGAATAAGGTATACATGGTAGCAATCCTAAAGATGCATCGAATGAGGTATTGTGCAGCCAACAAGTTAACCATCAATTCTATTTTGAGGAAGTTGACATGATTAGAAGATTCTAAAAAAGAATTAATAATAATGTTTACATGACTTCAGTTTAAAAAAAAACTTAGAAAATATGAAGCTCCAAGTTCACATATGTTACCATTTGCCCATCACCAAATAAAAAGGGAGATTCTTGTGCTTAATATTACAAAATAAAGTAAAACAAGTATAAGAGACAATAAAGACACAGGAGAGACTCACATTAAAATCTATACCTTCATTAAAACTCATACAAATTGACAGAGTAGCTAATTTGAGCAAAGGTAAGAAATATTTTAAATTTTAGTATGATAGATTAACAAAATATCTTGACTTAAATTCCCTCTGAACCTGATGAAATTCATTGTTAGGATAATTTACAACAATGGGGCAGATTTAATATGTACCAAGTAGTGTTTAATAAAATGTGAGGTTGATCCTATAAAACTTTCCTACCACACTGCCAACTGATCAGTGATGAGATATTGCCTAATTATCACATAATAAAAGACTAAATGGAATGAGTCTATTTTACAATAGATAATTTTTATGCAACTGTTTCATTTTACTATGTACCTACCATCCATTTTCTTATATATAATCATGTTATGTTAAATTATGTATGGTATAAGGATGCTCTTTTCCTATTTTTTAATTGGGAAATCACCCCATGAAAGCATTTAAAATACACAATCAGATCAATGAAAGAAATATACCCACTGAAAATCGATTTTTGGTCACACAAACAATCTTAGTTAATATCACCTAACCAGAAATACATATCTAAAATAAATCAAATATTTAATAATAATAAATGTTTAATGCCTATTTATCCAATGGAAGATAATTGTGAAAAAGGCAAACAATGATTAAAAATCCCTAGAACTATTATTTAAAAGACAATTAGGACTAGTTTACTGTACTTAAGATACCTATTTTTATTTCATACTGACAAAAAAATGAAGACAATATTTGAGTTATTAGATAATACAGAGATGTGAAATAGCTAACCAAAGTAGCAAGAAACTTGGATGGAGTTAACTGCAATTAAAACAATTTCTATAACTTCTTTTGTTTGGTCATCTGTTATTCTGTTGAAGACAATTATTTGACTCATGTATAGAACAATCATAAAAAATTTTTTAAATTTCCCTGACTCTTCTCACCATTTTAGATGATTTATCTATGTTCCCTACCTTTTATATATTTAAGTGATGTTATATAAATGATTTGTAAAACTGCTCCATTTCTTATGGGAGAAGCACTGAATGAATGTTTTACAGATAAATAGTTGTAAGAAGAATAACACACTTGGTTTTTCCACAAATTTATTTGCTCACTAACCAGGTTTCGACTG
>LYUA01000574.1:620870-636687 GCA_002093875.1 Calopteryx splendens | reverse complement strand
ATACTCATCTACGGAAATAACGATAGTTTGATATAGCGAGTGATTTCTTAAGTATTTTGAACTATCGTTCTATCGGGCTTCCACTGTATATTGATAATGAGACACCTGATGATATCACCTCCCAACAAAACTGGTTTTACACAAATTAAATTTTGTGAATATGTACAACATTATTTCATTCATTGTACTTGAAAAAAAATGAATGTGTGAAGGGAAGTTTATTGTACATTTCACTATTAGGAATGCAAGGGTAAAAGAGGAAAGATGTGGAAGTTTTGACGTGATATGGAGTGAATGAGGAGTTATTGAATGTAATAAAAGTGATGTATGATATTAGTACAGCAATAGTAGTACCAGTGTAAGAGTGAATGGGCCCTCGAAAGACTAGTTTAAAATTAAGTATGGAGAGAAACAAGGATAAACACTGTCACCATGGCTGTTCAATATGTTTATAGATAAAAGTGTGAGAGATGGATAAACGGATAAGCCAGGTGTGTTGATTGAAGATATGAATGTGCCCATTCTTCTACATTCCAACAATACAGTATTGCTAGCCAAGAGCCCACTAGATTTACAGGGAAACATGAATTGGTTCATCGTGGAAAAATAATGAATGAAATTGAGGGTACATATGTAAAAAACTAAATGATTTTTGAACATCTAGGCAGGATCTTTATGAAAGATGGTAGGATCGATGAAGAGATTACAAAATGATGGTAGAAATGCTGTTGGTAGAATGCACATACCTATTCATATAAAAAAAATGAATGCTGTGTAAGGCAGTAAAAATGGAAGTGTATAGAATACTCCGCAATTTATATATAGCAGTAAAACTTGGACATGTCACTATAAGCATAAAGATCAACTAAACACATTGAGTATGTGGTGTTAGAAAAGTATTTGTGATAAAAATAGGAGACACAGGGAAAAAAGAATGAGTGGGTCATGGAGGAGTGTGTTTGGGATGAACTGGTATTAGAAAAGTATGAAAGAAATTTGCACCTCTGGTTTAGTCATAATGCGATAATATGTATATGTATGAATGAGAGAAAAATTAAATGGTAGGAGAGGAAGGGGTAGAAAGTCATGGGAAAATGTGGTTGAATAGACTCAAGATGAGGAATATTACAAGTCTCAGGAACAATATGGCATGCATGAAGGAATGCATGGTTGTGACAGAGGCGGGAGAAGCATGGAAGGAGAGGGAAAAAATTATTAAAAGGGAGTAAGTTTCCTGAAAAAATACTTAAAATTTTATTTTGCCTACCCTGTAAGGGAATGCTTGTTTGAAATAATTATCCTTGCTGGGTCAAAAACAGAGTAAAAATTGTAATGCTACACTAAGTCACTATGAAATATAAATAAAGCATTCAATTTTACCCTTAATCTTTTGTTTTTGTAGTTTTTGATCTAAATGTGCCATCTCCAATATAGTGATAGTTAAGATTTTTCTCTCTGTCCAATAAGAAGTGTAGAATTAAAAAAAATAAGCGAGAGCCAATACATTTGTGGGTCAAATACAACTGATAGGAAATTATATTTAGGAAAAACATAATGGAGAAATTAATTATAGATAGATCTTTACAATTAATTTTTCCACTACGAGCATCTGGCTCAAGAAGCACCCCAAGCAACTGGTATGGGACAACTTTAAAGGGAGAAAATATATTAACTCATAAAGGGATCATTTTAGCTGGTGACATAGTGCTATTACTACAGAAGATATAACTCAAGAAGTGGCTACATACTGTGGAACATTAGAGTGAATACCAATACAGGCTGTGTTGCCACCTGTGGACAGGTGCCCACGCATAGTGTGAGCATTCTGCACTACTTTTGTAGTCGAATACACAACTTGTGTGGGTACTTTCACCATGGAATGCATTCATTACGAAGTAACTACGTAATATAGAGAATGACCACAGCCTAAAGACTAAGACTACATACAGTACTTACATATTATTATTATGGTACACAAGTCTGTGGATGGGTAACACAGTCTGTGTAAGAGTACACAGTCTGTGGAGGCAAGGACACAAACAGGGAGATCCTCAAGGAACAAGGTGAAAGTGGAGCAATGTGATCAGTAAAAAGGGGACTTATTTGAGAAAAGGTCAAGGTTTCTTGGCAAAAAGCTGCCAAAAAATCGAACTACGTACCGCAAATAACGCCCAAGTAAGGGCAGAAAAACCGCCTCCATGTAAGAGAACTAATACTGGCAGAGGCTCCGAGGAAATGGGTCCTTCATCTTCAGAAATCTGCGATTCTTTAATATATACTCGAAATGTATTTCCATTCATTTCAATGTCTTTTTTCTGGCCAAAATACTGGCTCCATGGAATCGGATTATAGTCTCTTCTCCGACCGGGCATCCTCTTCATTCCTCTGGTAGGTTATCATTTAAGTAAAATTAAGAAATAACAACACTGCGCAATATACAAAAACTTGAGTCTATTTAATGAAAAGTATTCAACTATTCAGAATGTAAGTAAATTAATTCAGGAAAGTCTTAGGCATATAAATCCACAGCAATTTAGGTTAAATCTGTCGCTCGCCGAGACATATCTAGTACACGGCAGCTACGTGCGAAAACAACAATGGTAACATAAACGGTAATTCATAAAAATAAATAGTCTTACCCCAAAGAAGAAGAGGTTCCATGAGATATTGGTGGTAATTTATCCCTCATTAATGTTTTCTGTAAAGATGACATTATCAAACACTTTTGTTATTGCAGCACCACTGCAGCATACGCCTGTGAAGTTATCCCACTTGTTTACAACGACACTGTATAATTTAAGGGACACTGATTTCAATGAAACACCAACATTGTAAATTAAAAACAATACAGGCCAGACATGCACATAGTTAATAAAATGATTTTAGTGCGTTATTTTTAAAATGAACGTCACCAAAGAATTTATAAAAGTTTTCCCTGGTAAATTATGAAGTTAAAAGACGGGAGTGTGATTATAGTACCACTTTGGAAAATCAATAAAATGGATAATAAATTTAACAGCACGGTTGAACATTAATGGAAACAGCAAAATCTTATAAATAAAACGAGTCCAGAGAATAACTGGTTTATATGTGAGCTAGTAGGTTAAAATTTTATTTTATTGGCCGTGTCTCAAACAAATCAAATATTTCATAGTGGCCATACTGTAAGCCGTATTTATGTAACCAGATAATTTTTATCGTTCACTGCATGAATATACATATATATTCATGGTTCACTCCCACTATCTCCAAGCCAAACTTTTAATCCCCCCAGAGCCCGAGGACCTGTAACTCAAACTTGAAAGGTTTCGTGGATCCTAACCTCTTTCCATTTTCCATTCCCACCGAGATAATAACCACACGCGACTTGCAGCATGAATGAGACGATCTTTTTTAAACATAATTTACAGTAACAGGGAAGAGGATTAGGGTCATAGTTTTCTCTTGAGATCTTCGTCTATCAAATGAGGCGAAGGTGAGGAAATTGTTAATGAGTAAAGTGTGTGCCTTCTGAAGAATAGAGGTACACTTATTGGCACTGTATGGCATAAGTCTTCTAAGAGCACGCATCCTTTACGATGAACACATTATATAAAATATTTTATTTTGACTTAAAACTTGTATCAATAGCTTCAGGCTCAACTTTATAAAACCTCACATTGAGAATGAAGTAAAATACTTTGTATGTTTCACAAAAACTGTAATAGCATCATTATATAGGCATAATAGTTCCAAGAAAATCCCTGTTCAACTTAACCCTGGGCTAGAATATAATAGGTACCTATTAGTGAACTGACCAGGGTAGATGTTATTAGACAATATGTGCCATCAGCATATAACAAGGGCTGACTGTTAGGGTGGAGATTGGAAGGTCATTTATGAAAGTTAAGAATAGGAGTGGCTCTAGGATAGATCCTTGAGCTACACCTTGGAGAACTTTCTGGGGTTTGGATAGAACTGTGTGATACCACCATGGGTATTATGAGGGTATTTCATCAATTATTGCTGATCAGTACAAAAGGATCTAATCCAGCGAAGGGCATTCATTGCTGTTCATCCCAAGCTTTAGTAGCTTGGAGTAGAGTGAGCTATGATTTATGGTATCAAAGGCTTTAGTGAAGAGGTAAACAATACCCAAGGTTAGGTTTTTACAATCTAGTGCATTGTAAATGCAGTTCAATAGTTGGAAAGAGGCAGTCATCGTGGATCCATAGGCTACAGGAACCTTTTCATGAATCATGAACAAGATGGTTTGATTCTAGAAACTAAGCTAGATGAATACAAAAAAAAATTCAAACATTGTTGAGAAGCTGGGGAGTTGTCTATCATTTTTGTAATCTGATGAGGAACCTTTCATGTGAATGGGATGGACACATGCCACCTTAAGGTAAGCTGATCAGTTGTGCACTTTAAGTAATTTTTCAGGGAATAGATGGACCTTTCACAGGAACATATAGTCACAGGTAATGTAGCCATTGTAGTCAGAAGACTGTATATGGTTGGAAACATTTTGGTATGGCATTTGCAATCCATCTAGAGCAGGGTTTCTCAACCAGGGGTGCGAGATAGCATTTCCGTTTTTTGTTTATATTAAGGGCACTTTACTATATGTTCAAGATGAAAATATCAATTTTTATAAAGTCAGAATTAAAGATGAGGATGTCCTCTTTTTTTCTCTATTCAATAGAAGAGATTCTCTATGAATTTTAGCATGATTTTTATTTCTTATTATTTATTTGTGTTATGCACTCACATGATCCTGATTTGATAAACCTTTCAAGAAGTAGAAGTATCAAGAATTAATTGATGACATCATGTGACCTATATTCGAGAATGTTCTAGAAAGTTTTGCAGAGTATGTAAACCCATGGTTGATGCTATGGTAGTCAGTTAATTGTCTGTTTATTCTCTGTTTTGATTCTGTGTTTGCACACTGCTCATTTCTCGTGTGTCTCTAATGAACTTTGATTATACTTAATGTTATTTTTCTTCTAATCAACTTGATCCATATTTTTTAGAATATAATTCTTAAATTATTAATGAACACTTCATTATGTCAAAGGAAATGGAATGATGAGTATGTGCAGTTTGGTTTCACTTGCACTGGAAAAACTGAGGATCTGCAATAACCCCAGTGCAGCTTATGACACTGTATTTTCAAACAAATTTTAAGCCATATAAGCTGCTGAAACACCTGAACAAATGGCATAGTGGAGCAGATGTTGAATCATAGAAAGCTAAAAGGGCCTGGTTTGATTTTCGAACAACCCTTCCAAAATTAGGTTTTATATCTGCTGACAAACCACTGTTGATGGCTGCATAGCACGTGGTGTATAAAGTAGCCAAATCCAAGAAGCCCCATACAATTACAAAAGAGGTGGTAAAACCACGTGCATTAGAAATGACAACAATTGTTCTGGGAAAGAAGCCCCATATAAGCTTAAAATAGTGCCATTATCAAATAGCGATATTGGTGATTTGAGTTTGGACATTTTGGACCAAGTTATTGCAGACATTGCTAGTCCCATGAAAAGTTATGTCCCCTCTCTCTTCATTTGGATGAAACAACTAATATTGCTAATTGGAGTCAACTCATCACATTAGTGAGGTATGTCCATGATGGAGAATTTCTTGTTCTGTGAAGATCTGATAACAACCACAAAAGGAAAAGATGGCTTCCAGTGTGTGAAATATGACTTAGCTATCCAAATTATTCTGTGTGTACCGACAGTATCCCTGCTATGCTAGGAAATAAATCAGGATTTTTCACACTGATAAAAAAAGAGACTCCACACTTGTAAGGCACCTCTTGTTTTCTTCATTGACTTGCTTTGGTATCAAAAACATTGTCTCCAAAGTTGAAAAAAGTCCTTGACACTTCTGTGAAGACCAACTGAACTAGGGCTCATACTCTGAACCATCACCTCTTTAGGTCACTTTGTGAATATTTTTGGAAGTGAGCATTCAGTTTTGGTTTTCCAAATGGAAGTCCACTGGCTGTCATGTGAGAGAGCTTTAGCATGCTTCTTTGAGCTGCGAGCAGTCAAGTTCTGAAGGAAAATAAATGACTGTAATCTGCCTGGAGAAATGGAATAACAAGAATTCAACCAAATTCTAGCCTATTTGAGTGATATTTTCCCTCAAATGAATGACCTGAGTGTATTCAAGGAAAAAACGTAAACATATTGAAATGCTGGGAAATGTTTAATACTCCAAAGAAAAGTTACATCTTTGGTGTCGACGATTTAAAAGAGGGAATCTTTCAAATTCTTCATCACTTGAAGAAATGGTTGATGAAGTGTGTGAAGAAATTGGGATCATTTGGAAATACTATCTTTGTAATTTGATGGATATTTTGGAGAACTGGAAACTTCTGAAAAATGGATTATAAATCCATACCCCTTCAATTTGGATTATATGTCAGATGATGAAGGAAGATATTTTTGAACTGTGCACAAATCGTATTCTGGAAATGCAGTTTGGAAGCAAAACTTTGGAACAATATTGGTGTTCGACAATGGACCTTATTTCCACAGCCTTGTGAAAAGGCACTTACTGTGCTCATTCCATTCACAACAACATCCTTAAGCGAGTCTAGATTTAATGGCCTTTTGTCAACCAAGACAAAATTTTGAAATTGCTTGGGTGCAAAGGCAGATATGCGGATTGCTATCAACAACAAAGTGCCATGTTTTGAAAAATCTTAAGCAATAAACAGGAAAAGTCATTAAATTTAAAATACCATATTAGGAACATTAGTATAACTTTTTAAAAGAAATTTTGTTCATGGATGAGAATTTAATTTTTTTGTAGGGTTTATGCCACTTTTAATTTGTTGCAATATTTTTTCTTTACCATAATCTTAATTTTTGTTTATATATTATTAAAAATTGATTTTACAATTTTATTTTGGTCATCTTCACCTTTATTCTTAAATAAATTGTTACTTTAGGAGGTACGAGAGCAATTAAATATTTTTAGGGGTGTAGGGCATACAGAAGATTGGGAACCACAGATCTAGAGCATTGACAACACCCAGGGCAGTTTTGGCAGCCCTTTCACATGTTGCAAGCACAGAATTACTTCACTCTTGCCCAGAAATGGGATAAAAATTGACACTTGAAAGTACTCATCTGGATTTTCTGTGAGTTTGATTACCATTCATTCTTGATTTTGGTGTTCTAACATCAAGCTCAATGGAGATCTGAAAAGTTTTCAATAGTTGGATGGAAGCATTCATCTGCATTTTGATTATCGTTTACAAGAAGCATTTTGAGATTTATAGCTCAGTCAACTGCACATTTGCCTATTACCCCTATTTGAAAGTACTTGTTTATGGGCCAGGTGATTTCAAAAATGGAGGCGATGACAGAGTACCATGAGAAAAATCATACTTGCAAATAGAATTCGCAAGCAGCCATATGACAGAAGCTGCTTTCTTGTCACTCTGCTCTGAAATCACTTCCCGAGTATGAGCAATGGGCTCAAAAAAACTAATGAAGAACCTGAGTGAGTTTTGACACTCAACCGACAGAGTAGGACACATTCTTTCCCATTTTTGTCTTTAGTTAATCTTTTGCATTTCCTCTAGAAGGATATTCTGTCATTTGGGGTATTTGAAAAACTCCTATACTGAATCAACCACACCCATACAATTCTCATTGCATGTAAACCACAGCCCTTAGAGTAAGATAGGTTACATGAGCAGTGCACATACTAAGCTGTCTCATGTTTTTCTTGAATAATCAATTGGGCTCAAGTGATAAGACATGACTTCTGCTCCAACAAATCCTTGGCTCACCAACTTTTCCATGTCCATTTCTACCATTGCATTACAGATTGAAAGTCCAGCTCCAGTCACATATCGTACATGAATGAACTGCAAAAACTCTTCATGAACGGCACACTTGCAAACAAAATTAAATTTAGATTATTCCAGCAACATCTTTTGTCTCATCACACACAATGGAAAGCTACAAATAGGCATTTACATTGTTCACCTCTTCTTCAAGAATTATCTCATTAACTAGGGAAATAATTTTACTTTGGATTCTATAACATATGTATTTTGTATCTGAACCAGCAACTGTCAGGTATTTTTTTCAGCTCCCCATCTCCTGACTACACCTTGATAAGTGACCTGAAGTTTTCCTCCCTTTAATGGAAGGTTCACTCACATCAGAAAATTTGGCAGAAATGAAGACACTAGCCCGGTGGAAGACCCGAGAGGAATTCATCTTTACTCACATATATTGGGTCAAAGTTACGGTTACCCTTGAACACTATTTGTAATCTAATTAGAGAGATGAGCTAATTATGGGCAACAAATATGCTCAATTCTTCTTTCTCAGACCGTAAACCAGTGCCAAGTATTTTCAAACAAAGTTAAGTAAAAGTACACGTAAAGTAATAAACATTTTTAATGCACAAAAATACCTGCAGAAATCAACTATGTACCTATCATGTGTAATTTCCAGCATTTCTATCTATTGCCTCATTTTGAAGACTTGACAGTAGACACTGTAACCCAACTTTTTTTACTGACATGCCTGGTGCTCCACTGTACATGCACATTTTTTTACTGTAGGAAATTATTCAAACTCACTGCACCAAAAGTGATTTCTGATTGCTTTGGCCTATGATGGGAAGGGAGCTAATTAAGATTAATTATAAAAATAATCTTTCAGAAATGGTGCTTCCAGTTTTATTCTAAATTTATCCAACACCACTTGGACCGTCTAGTGGGTAATATATTTCTAGCATTAAATATTTATTTAAAAAATTACATTTTAAATACCTAAGTAATATATTCAATTAAAAATAAGTTGCATCATCCATGATGGGAGGTTTACTAGTATGGTAAAATAATGCTTTGGTACTCTATATAATCCCCTTGGGTTTTATAGGAAGGCAGATTTTCTGATGGATTTAGATTTTGGGTGTGAAATTTATCTCTTTCCTTAAAGATATATAAATATTTTTTTAAAATTGAATCAAATTTCACACTGACACAATGGAATCTGATTGTATTCATCACCAGTTTTCACTTCGAAGATTCTACTGGATTCCTTTACAAAACTCCCATCAAATAAAGATCAAAATATATTTCCAACAGTTGAAGCTTTCATTTTTTACATAAGATTCATAAATACATACAATCATACATTAAATGACATAGAAATGGCAATAGATATGAAAAGAAATTCGATTACAAAGAATAATTAAAAATAACCAGCATTGATGCAAAGAAATAGTATAGTAATGCCAACAATTATGATAAGTGTACAATTGTGAAAAATTCACCATATTTGCTTTTCAACTAAAAATGAATCATAAATATATATGTGAAGATACATAAAATACACTTTTTACTAATGCCTAAATGTTTAGCCTATGAAAGCTTAAATATGCATTGGTCTACAGAAAATTGTTAATTCATTTAAAAAGAGGATATTGTGGCTACTTTAAAATGGAACATTTCATGAGGTACACAACAAATTACCATGAATTTAAAATGCAGAACCAGAGCATATTTCAGAAGGTAAATATTCACAGTCTTAATGGATGTGGTAACCATTTGTTTAAAAAAGATAAATGCATACCTTAAATGAGAAATTATATAATAAAATGTTTTAGGGCTTGCTGTGATGAAAAAATTCACATTTTATCAGTGGAATTTTGCAATTATTCATTTAAAGATAAAGAAAACACACTGCTTGCACGTGCCTTAAATTTATAATGTTACATTAAGAGGAGATGAAATGCAAAGTTTTCACAGAATAACCATAATTGATATGAATATAGTTTATTGCTGGAGGTTGGTAAGCAATCTTCATAAACAGTTATGTGCATTAACAAATGTACACCGTGTCTCCTCTTGAGCTAACTACATTACATGTAAAACCAATTTCTTGGTTTTCAAATAAAAATCACAGAAGTTGAAACTGCCATCTTCCAAGCACATGGAACACATTTGATAAGTCACTAAGTGCTCTTGCTTTGTGCAGTGAGAGAGCCACAACTATTAAAAGCTTTGGCAGCTTAAGAAAATGAAAAAATGGATCGGGATGCCACTAAAAGTCCACATTCATTTGATGAATTTGGCTGATGATCCTCTGAAATAAAAGTAAAACACAAGAGTACTATATGTCATGTACATTTTTCCAACAATTAAAACCTGAATAGCAAAACTTTTATGGTACAATATATATATTTAAAAGTATCTTTCACCAAAACATGCAAATTCAAAAATGAGTAACAGTAAGACTTAGTTGACATAACTTGGAATAATTAAGAATCTCGTATACTTTAGTGATGGCATCTAATGGAGTAAAAGTAATTGAATTACTGGTAAGGATTACTTTTTGGTAATTTTGACTTGTAATCGATACTGTTTTCAAAAATTAATTTTTGCTGGTAGTCTACTTCGAGGCACATTTGAGTATTCATTACATTTCAGTAACCATAAGTGAAAATTTGAAATTTTTGGTAGCTCATAAATTGAAACCTACTGAGAGGCAGTTTTATCTACAGTGTAAGTCCCGAGTACAGTGCACATGGCAACGTCAAGTTTTGGTTCTCTCTCTCTCTCTTACAGAAGGGTGTCCTACCTCTTACGAGGAAAGCTTATTCACTTCCAAGAACTTATGAAGGGTTGGAAGATACTTAAAAATAGGCACGGTGTAAGTGCCATGGGTACGATATAAGTTTCTGCATCTCTGACTTTTGAATACTTTCTCACATCGCCAGTGGGCATTGTGTGAATGACATTACTTTTAACCCACACAGAGAAGAGTGGAGTGATATGGAAACCGTTGTGGAATAAAGGCCCTTTTTCCTCCCGATATCTGGTAATTACTTTGAGTTATCAGGGATTCAAAGTAAGGATAATATGTCTGTTTAGTGCATGATATGTTTAGGCAGCAAAATATTGAGGTCTACATGGAGCACTGCCTTGAATCAGAGAAAACATCATGATAAGAATGTTTAAATTCATTCAATGTAGTTTTTTTATTTTCTTACATGCACCATAGATATTTATTTAAATAATGGAAAGGACTCCTGTGGTTCACAAATACACTGAAAGTGTTGAAAAATGCCTCAGGAAAAAGAGGTCATTCGCCAGTAATTGAAACACAGGACATTCACTCTTACCCTACCTTTAGTCTATTAGACTTTATTTATTGTAATTGATCTAATTGTGTAAAATAATCTAATGAATGTATTTTTGTCATCAAAATTAAGCCAGTTTTAAAGTCATTGATGCATTATGTGAGTTTTCCCTTCATTGTTATTTCAGAGCTGCTTAATACTGGGGTGTGCTTAAGTAATATTCATAGAAAAAATATTATCATCATTGAATAGATATGAAAGTGAAGGAAATTTACTCGCAAACAGGGTATGGTGGCCTGACTTCGAGCATTCAGTGGGCAATACGTATGACAAACAGCACTTTATTTTTGTGAATTATCATTCCCTCTATATAGAAGTGACATTTTTTGAGAGGCTAACATCTGGCGAAAATTTTAAACCTTTAGAGACTAGTTTAATGTGACTTTCAGTTACTCTCTTTTACTCCCCTGTTACCCTCAGAAACATCCTTTACAATGAAAAAGATTAATTTTTTAACAGAGCAGAAAACCAGGGGTGCATAAGTTGAGATGCAAAAGTGTGTGATTCAGTGTTATTTGGGCAAAGTGGAAGAAAAGTCTTCACACGCACCAACAAACACGTGGGAGTACTTAAAAAAATCTGATCCATATTCTCTATTTGCCAAACATTTAATAGATTGTGACAGCACCAGCAAATTAGAACCAATTGTTTTATATTCCTAAAGATTTAAAAATGGACACCTTTTAGCAGATGGATTTGCCAAATTTCAAAGATGCCCAACATCTCTTTGAGTAATGAACATTCATTCCAGAGTTCCTCTCCCTTAATCACCCCTTTCCTAAAAATAATTCACTCATACCCTGCCAACTCCACCCCCTCTTGTACTTCACCCCTTCCCCCTATCTCTTTTTCCTTTGATGTGGCCACACCAGGGGACCCTACTGATGTGGCCATGCGGATATCTGGGTCCCAACAGCTTTCCTGGTTTTTTCATCTCCTCATAACTCACCCTCAAAAAGGGTCACTGAGAATGTCTTTTCACCAACAAGGCCACTTGGCTCATTAAGGATGGGGTTCACCTATTCCTCTGCCCCTCCCTGGTATTCCCCCTTCAGTAATTGTAACACACACATGCTGCTCGTTCTGACTTCTGCCTACTTTCTCCTATTGCCCCCATCACCTCCCTCTTCCCCCATAGCTATGTGTGTACTCCTTATCTCTCGCACCCTTCCCCCTTTGCACACACCCACACCATATACCCCTTCCATTGTCCCCTTCAAAAATCCCCCCCCCCCTTCCCAACTCTGCCCGTGCATGCATATTATAGTTATTCCTTTGAACATTTCTCTTCTTCTTCTTTGCCAGTGAAACCAGCTGCACCATGTGTGTTAAATAAAAAAATGGAAAAGAAGCAAGTTCATTTCATTGGAATTATTTATGCCAACATTAGTTTCTCTTCTATAGCTTTTACCGAGCTGTGTAATAATACAAATTGACGTCATCAAAAATTTTGAATTACAAAATGACATTTTCCTGGGGTACTTTCACACTGCATGTTAATTTCAATGTCATTGCTGGCCATGGTACTTTGTAATGTAGCTTCATAATTGTTCACCTTGGTATTAATATTTCTGCTGCAGGTTACTACTTTTCTGTAATGTGGAATAAGCATAGAAAGTTCATATTTTCAGATAGTTTTTGTTGACAAGTTATTTACACAGGATGGCAGACTCCTCAAAACACATTTTGATACATATTCTGTAGACCAGGTAGTCATTCAAGAATTATGTAAGAGATTTTGGGGGAAGGGGTCTGGAATCAACTTATATAAGATTTTGGTAAACCTCTGATTTTTGACCAATTTGTCTGAATATTTTGATTTATTAATATTATGATTTAATTCATGTGGATGTGAGACTAGACTGGAAAAGATGACCTCTGGTAAAATATTTCACTTCTTACTCTGCATACTAAAAATCCCTAGGAGAGAGCCATCAAGTATGTACATGCCTTAACTTCATATAAAAATAAATGGTTAGATATACTACAATAATGCATAATTAAGAGTTAAAGATATGTTGGCCACAGAAGTGTGAGAATTATATTACATGCCAAACAGGTCGCACTTCTTACATATGTACTTTTTTATATAAGGCTAAAAAATATAATTTAAGGCTAAAAGCCTTGAGTTGAAAAAATCTAAGAATTTCTCTGAGCTTTCAAGGGATAGGACATTTTCAAACCAAGTTATTAAGCTAAAGAAAATAAAATTTGAAATAAAGCAAAATGAAGAAGATGAAATGTTTGATTACATGCAACCTATATGTATTTCATCATAAATGCCATATTAAAAAGATTAAAACGGTAAGCAAAGTTCATAAATGCCATACATACTATGAATAGCTGACTGTATCTGATGGCATATAAGATACAACACCACTTCAGTATGGCTCACTAAAATAAATGTTTAAAGACCGTGCTAAAGCACACCACAGTAATAACTTACGTTATAGCTCCTTACAATAACAATTATTATTAAGGAAATATAATTGAGTCAGAATAGGTAGCGCTGACCATTTGGGGTAAAAACTGCATTCAGTAGTGAATGTTAGCCTGTGGGAAAACCGAATCTTTGCATATAAGAACTGGGGGAGATGTTTTGAGCCATAATTTAAAAAAAAGATGTGTTATATGTTGTCAAAGACAGTAATTATGGCATTCAAGGTACATAAGAGGTAGATACAATAAACTCCTCAAGACACAACCACAGCACAGGATAAGTAATTTACACAGAAAGATTAGGAGTGTGGGATACAGTCATTAAAAATGATACACTTTGGAGGATGGTCTGAAGAGAAAATCCAAAGAATTTTCTCAGTTAACTGACCTGCATTAGCGATGAAAAACCCCAATATTCCATATTTCACCATATTAAGCGGTGAAAGCCAGGCAATTAATAAATTAAAGATGGTGGCTCACTTCTTTTTTGATGCCCTTGGGGAGGTAGACTGGAAGACACTCGAAGCAGACATAAGATTTTCTATATATTGACCCAAAACCTGGTTCTCAGAGCGTAGCTTCAAATTTTCTTCCTTTACACTATCTACTCTCTGAGACAGATCTGTGATAGAAGTAATAAATTAAAACTAGGTAAGGTTGACAATTTATTTCATCACATCTAATTACTTGTATAAATTTTTGTAGCTCACACATTGATCTCCTAAAGAAACATTAATACGTGACAAAAGAGTAGTATTTGGATCTTAGTGTTTTATCTGAGAACTGCTCAATAATTCAATGTTCACATTTAAAAAATCAAAGCTGTAGGATGGGAAAAGTTGCTTGTATAAAACATGCAAATAGGTAACTAGGGCATCAATGACAATTAATTTCGCCAATTCCTGAGAGATGATTTACATGCTCATAGTCTAAACATGGAATTTTAAAAATTTAACTAAGTTCCAGACTACAATAACGAAGATATTCTTATAGCAATAAATACTTCATTTTACCATTCAAACAAATATATATTTGATATATTTTTCAAGAAAAGATATAAAAAAATGAGCTTTTGAAATACATTCTTCCAATATTATTTATTCAGAATTTATTGTGTTTATGACAATGGATTCTATTTAATCCTCTAAGTAAAGCTTTTACCATGAAATAATATTTAGTAAGTAAAAATATTGATATAATTGATTAGATTATACGTGAAGCATAAAAAATTAAAAACTGCAAAGCTAACTTTAAAATAATTACTAATATATGTATGCACTTCTTCAAAATATATCTCTTACCATCAAGTGTATTCTGCAACTCAAGAACTTGGGATATTAATCGAGCCTTTTCTTCTTGCTCATCAGGACTGATGTCAGGATCCAAACCTAAATTAATTTTTGTTACACTTAAATAAAATTTTCTTATTCATAAACAACATGTTCATAATATTTCAGTGCATAGAATTTTTAAAATAATTGTTTCCTGTATTATGTGAAAGTGATCAAAGTCCATCATGAATCTGGAAAAAATGAACAATGCAACATCTTTCAAAGATTTAATATGAGCTCCATTGTGAGAAGTTCTGGAAATTAGGATCATAAATGAGTGTTCCAGATAAATAATAATAAGGTATGACCTTTTTACCACCCACACTCCATTATATTTTGGAAAACTGATCTTACTGTGGGGTCCAGGACTGCTACTTCCATTGGTAAATGTTGAAGGTATGGAATCCATGCTTCGGCCATGGCCAATCATTGAACCTCCACCACCAACACCAACTTGTTGAGATGAGATACTCTCTTCACAACCATCACCTTCTCCTTCAGAAATAACAACTGAAAATAAGACACAGATAGGTATACGATTAATTGAAAAAAAATTACAATCTAACAGCAAAATAAAAACATTGAGTAGGAAAATGTGGTGAAACTGTTTCAATTCTTCTAATTTAATCTTTCATATGAAAGAAGAGTTGTTGAGTACTATAATTTCCTAAATTATATGAGTTGCAGTTTGCCCTATATGGATATAAGTTATAGTGGTGCATTAGTAATAATGGATCACTCAAAGGTGAATTAGGACTTGCTCTTCTATGAAAAAAATATGATGAAAAATTTTACGGTAAAGTTGCATTAAACCCTTACACGCGTCTGTGTTTCGAGACGGGGGTCTAGATTCCCCTCCCCCAACCAAACCCAAC
>LYUA01000574.1:605295-616592 GCA_002093875.1 Calopteryx splendens | reverse complement strand
AATTTTTAAAAATCGGGACTGTCCCGCTAAAAGTGGGACGTCTGGTCACCTTAGTGTTAGTGCACATGTACATCAAAATTTGCTCATGGCTCTCAGAAATTCAAGCATCCCACTCTTTGCGCTTGCTGTAACTTAGGAGTCCCTAGACAGCTCATTCTTTAATGTCACGGTATATATCATAAGATATGCTTCTAGGTCGCTAGTGAAATACATTCATTTCTACAAATTTTTTATACCCTTTAGGAGGTACCTGTCTTGCATAATCAATATTATTCTACATATCCTTTTACACATAATTTTCACCCTTTATTTTAAAATAAACAATACTTTAGCATTAAAATCAAGCGATATATTTAGTCAGTTTTTCAATGCTTTCATGGGTCTCTGTGAAGTGAAAGGATTTTAGAAACTACCAAATTATCACCCGGAGGAATAGCAGCTATGACATTCATCCATATATTTGATTGAGGAAGAGATATGTTGAAATTTAAATAAAAAAGTTGAGAGGCAAACTAGTTCCTCATTCAGATTGCCAGATAGGAACTATTAGAGAAGAGTAAAAAAAGTACAGGAAGTGATGAAATGACATCTGTTAAGTGAACCTAGTTATAATTTTGGAATGAAATTTGTATGAAGAAATCATGGCACTATAGGTATATTTTGAGAATGAGAGAAATGAAACTGCTTGAAGAAGAAGACTTCCAAAGTGGTAACTGCAGGGTCAAACACATTGGATCGGTGAGTTGAAATGCTGGATTTGGCATAATGCTCTGGAAGAGGACTTCAACGGTGTAAAGAGTTTCCTGGTGTGAATAAACATGATTGATAGGTTAAGCACAAAGAACATAACTAGTGATTCAAGGCACTTACATGCCTTTATATAACAGTTTGCTGTAAAGAAGAAATGGAAGAGGCATAATAAGGCATTAATGATGTGATATAAAAGTAGAAGAAACTAATAATTCTACGAGGTTGGAATGCCATAGTTGGTGAAAGCCAAGATAGAAATACTCTAGAAAATACAGATGGGGTAAATAGAATGAAAGAGGAGTAAGGCTGTAGAAATTCTGTGTAACCCTACTTATATATTTCATTTGTAGTGACTCTCTGTTTGAAACTACCAATAGACAATAATTTAGAAAAGTGCCAGGAGACATCTACCCTTTCAAGGAATGATCTCCCTTGAGTATAATTTTTAAATGTTTTCATTTATTGTGGTTTATATTGTGCTAAATTGAGTCCAGGAGTATGGCATTCTCTATTTTTGATTTAGGTTTTATTTTGATGGAGTATGAAGATGCAGCACAACATTTTTCAGAATTTATTGCCCACCTGGGTGTAAAATGTAAAAATCTTAGAGAAAATAGGGAGATGCTGAGAGGTTGTGGAATTTTAAAGACTGTGAGAAGAGGGAGAGTGGGGAAGGAAGAAAATTATAAATGCATAGTTGGAATGGTATGAAGAGATGTAAAAAGTATGCAGAGTTGAGAAAGAAATAGTTTTATATGAGAGGTGTTTATGCCATGCAAAATTTTTTTGGAAGTCCACGGTGTGACATTTTTCAAGGACTGCCCAAAGCCTATGTCATATTCAGTGAACATCATGATGGACTGCAAATATATTGTATTTAACATTTGAACAATGATAACTTCATGGTTTTTGTGTATTAGGTTCTCTAATGAAAGAGAAATTGTCATTCTATATCATTCTCCACACATTGAAAGCAATTAAATTAAACAAATCATCTTCCCAATTAGGCTTGCAACACTCAACATACCAGCAGGAGACTAAACGTACTCGATGACACTATCCATATTATCTCCAGAATTAAAATCTGATGACTTATGCAAAAGTTCATCACCAATAATTGGCTTGTATAATTAATTGAACTTACTTAATAAGTTTGCCCATTAATTAAATGAATTTTTTTTGCACATGCATATGTTTCATATATTCATTCCGTAACAAAAGAATAACAGATATGCTTTGATGTTCATACATATATGTAGGTATGTATGACATGTATACATGTCGGGTAACCCAAATACAATTTTGGGTGGGGGGTAATCTCACTCTTCGTTGCCAACATCACTCTACCTTGTTAATTACTTTTCCCATTCAAAATATTTATTGTTATATTTATTATTGTCTTTGCCGGTACTTTAATTTTTGTTGTTATTTTACTAAGTCCAAATTAAAAGCATAGTTTTCGAATAATAATCAGCTTAACCAACTATTCTTGTGAGTAAAATTTTTGGGGGTAAATAGAGGGAGAGCATAGCTAAATCAGCCTCCCCTGACCATGCCACTGTGTCATGTTATGTCTAAAGGCTATCAATCACATTTTTTCTAATGGAATAAATGCCTACCTTAGCAGTTATTCTTCCATTTTCATCGATTTTGTATTTTTGGTAAGTGAAGTACAGAGGATATCGATTAATTATGTGGAAAACTCTGGCCCGTGTTCCAATTACACCTGCTAGTTCCAAACGATCCACTTCTTTTACATTTGTAACCAAATAAATCTCCTTTGCATTAACCAGTTCTGCAAAAATAACAGTTCAACTTTTGACTACACATTCTTAATATTGGACTGGTAATCAATTATGATAATTTTTAAAAAAGCATTAGGAGTGGAAACTGATTTATGCTACTTTATGTTCACATAGTAGTTAACTACCTCCATAGTTTTGTTTTTCCTGATTACAATATTTATTAAAAATAACCTTTTATATAATGACTTCAACTTAGGACTTAGGCATGGAATGGACCACCAAAAATGGACTAATTGAAACTATTTATTTCCTTTTAGCATGTTTTAGATCACTTTAGAATTTAATTTTTAAAGAAATTGCAAATTGTCTTACCTGGATGTTTAGAACGATCAAAAACAACTGTTCCTACAGGATTGATACCAGGTGCTAATGATCTAGTATATATACTTTCAACATTTAATTTCAGTTCTTTGTGGCCCATGACATCCTCAAGTATGATCTATAATGAAACATGTTATTACCTTTTATTCATATATATGCTATAAAAAATGACAATTTTTTTCATAAAGTTAACTTTTAATACCAACTTCAGTTTAAAAATTATCAGTGGACTTGGACTGATTTGAGAGAGCAAACCATTTTATTAAAGTGATGGATGGAGATAGTTTATTATTAATTGTTTTTAGCATTTATTCCATTATCATATGAATTGGTTTCAATATGCTGGTAAGTAATTAGGGCTCATCATAAAAATGGTGATAAAGATACCAAAATGTTTGTAATCTACATTGTATAATTATTGTTTGATTTAAAAGAGTACCTAGTAGTTTAAGCTTGATGGGAACAATAACATTGTACATTTTCATAGAGATACTTAATATCAAGATAAAGGATCATCAGAAACACTCACTGTAAATCCAGCTCTTGTAAAACCTTCATCCATGACAGCATCTCCTTTTGATAGCTGAAAAAGTTTGTTCACTTTAAGTTATGGAACACAAATCATGAAATCTTCGCAAACATATAAGTTTTAGCTATTTTGTAATAGCCACATTTTTAATCGCAAGTTTACCAGAATTTCCCCAGTGATGATAAAGCTTACCCCATATTAAACCTTAGTGAATGCAAAATTCACACATTCAAAGTAGGAGGTGAGTGCCTCTCCATGTAATGTTAGAACCACAGCAAACAGCTGGAATTTAGGTGGAATTAACCAGAGTCATTACCCTGAATGGAATTTGAGGCCCCTTTTCAGTAGCTGAACCAATTAGCTCACCTCTGGTGGAATTGCAGTGTTATTTCTCCTAGTTAAACTATCCATTCATATTAAATGCCTCTCATGAATGCAACATATCAAAATAAAAAGTCATGCTACATGAAATATGAATTGTATGCATTGACCCTGCTAAATCTTGGTACACAAGTTTTACTAGACTTTGCATATAACGTAAGTTCTTGGTAAGATCTTATTAGACCTCTAAATGTAGAAGCTTATGCTTAAGAAACTAAGTCATTAGTTTTAGTCATGAAAGATGTAAAGTGATGCTGATACTTGTGGTTTATATCACTTTTCATTTCATACATTCTTACTTCTGTAGCCTAGTATAAAACTCTTTGCAGATGAATGAATGATACATTTTTTAATACTTATTGTGCATCCATAGAAATCAAATTGTGATTCCATTTACGTATTGATATTCTTCACCATTCTTAACAATAGTTATGTATTTCATGCAACGATCAGATAACATTTAAACTAATCATCAATCTCAGAATCTATCTTTCTTGATTCCTCTTGTCTAATTTGTTTTATTTTTTTTGTCTTTTTAACTTCACAAAAAAACTGGCTGGATGAATTTTCTTAAAATATATGGTATATTGATTTCTTTTGAGTAGTCCTATTTGAAGGATAGGCTCTGATTCATTGCAATGGTAGTGTTGGGGAGGTGACTGACTAGTGTTTCAGTTGCACCATTATACATACTTGGTAATAAATAAGATTTTAGAGGGTGGAATTAGATTGGAGGGAAAATCAGCATTGAATTAACCTATTCTTAACAAAAGTTGCTAAGTTAGCCAAGATGCTTTAACACCCATCCAATAGATGGTGTAGGTACTGAAATTGAAATGCTCTCCCGATGGCACACAATTAAGGATTGGAGTACCTCTGAAAAGTACTTATTGTTAAAAAGGTGCAATGTGTGCGGGACTCCTGATGGTGTTGTATTGAGGATGTTGACTTGCTCTCCTCTCCCCAATAAATTGGCAGTTTTGTTTTTAGGAAGAGAGAGGGAAGCAGCTCTGGTATTATAATCTGGTATTTGAAGTTAATATTAAATTGAATGTTCGTGGTTGCATCTGCAAGTGTGTACATCTATATGTCTATAAATTCAGTTTTAACACACTATGAATTCATGCTAATATTTAGGAATGGTTATTAGCAATTATGAAAGATGGTAGATGAAATTCCATTGTATAACACTGCATTTTTGTAGATAACCTTAGGAAATTGCAGATACTAATTTTCTTATTAGGAAAAAGAGTCCCTTCTGAAGAGGAGTAACCAGTATTATTTCTTTGTCTTCACTAAGGAGAAATAAATTCAGTGAAATTTAGGAAAAAAATAATGATTGGGATGGAAGTAATATGTTTTCAATATCTCTTATAGGTGAAACTGAAAATAATAGGCTATTCTCTCACTTCTGAAGGAAGATTGTTTCATAATAAAAGGAGATTCATGCCAAGGATGGCTGATGCATGCATTATACACCATGTTTCATCTTTACATTTTCTTGGGTAAGTATTAATAAATCTCTTTCCATATGAGTAGTAGATATACCTATGTAAGTCGTAAATAGATAAGTTATGTGGAAGAACTATCTTATGCCTTTCATTTCAATATGAAGCATTTCCACAAAGTTTCACCAGATAAAGTAAACTTTATACATTTGTTACCAGAATTGGTGCACACTTATTATTTTATGCCAAAAACAGCTTTAAAATAGCTAAAAAAATTGTGAGAACTCAAATAGATTTACTAAAAACCTATTTCAACATTCCCATTTGTGGATTCTTTTATACTTCCAGAAGGTGAAGGTTAGTAATGTATTATTATTTTAGTAGGATGTGCATTTCTCTGTCTGAGAGGAAGCTAGATTTTTACATGTGCCAAATTAAAATCTCTGAAACATCAAATACATTAAACTAATAAAATTAAATTAACCTTTTTCTCTCCTTCCCATTCTCTTTCTAAAACTATGAATTTGTAGCAGCCTGCAAGTTAGCTTTGCACTAAAATCTGATAGTATTTTAGATGTTCAAGTATAATTTATTAAAATTTTATGCAAATGTTTGTATTAAAACTAACAGTGATACGACACAAGCCTTTAGGCTCTAAGAGAATTCTCTTGTATGGATTTGGTGTAGATTTTGGAAATATGCATGCAGAGTGTAATGTTTTTCAATATATTAGGATTCACCTTGGAGGTATTATGTTTACTTAATGTTAATATTTGAAGTTTATAATGCAATTTAATTAAATTTCTTTGGAATTAAAATTTTGCAAAAACTGCCTAAGTAAAAGTTGCAACTTAGCCAATTTTTTTTGGGAATGTCATCAATGTATTGAGTACATGTAATAAAGCAATGCTACATGCTACCCAATGGGAAAAATAGTGAACTTATTTATGTTGACAAACAGTGGCCCAATAGGGCTTTACTATTGCATCTTACATAAGATCAAGTTTTCACCATCTGAAAATGTGCTTATTTAATTATGATGCTCTTGGGTCCAAATGGGGAATGTGTCCTTAATGTTGGGCAGTGACTGGACTTGTGGAAATGTGAATTCATATACCACATTGATTATTTTTAGAGGCAGAATTTATTACTTTTCTCAAATTTAAAAAAGTATGAATCTAAGGCTTGGAAATGTTATGTGGAGTAGTGGTGCCTGGAATGTGAAAGGTGTGCATTGAAAGGAACTAGAGTTAGTGAATGAAATGTTTATTAGATGAATTGTGAGGTAGTACAAGTCTTGCCATGTGTGAAAAAAAGCTCAAGAGTTGTTGAAATTGATGGAAATGTTTTGCATTGTGTTCAGGAGTTGATGATAGTGACCATGGCAGTCAGGGTTCAGACTTGATTCTAAATGAGAAGGTTACTCTGGATTGGTATGAAAGTTGGTATTTGAAGAGTTGTTGTGGCAGCATTTGTGCATCAGTGAATGGCAATACTGAAAGCATGAAAGATGAATTCTGGGGAAAATTTAGAGAAATTTTAAATGAGTGTGATCATGATGAAAAAATATTAGTATTAGCTGTTACTTAGGCACGTTGGGGTAAGAGGGGGCAGTTGCTCCCTGTACCTTCAAAGTCTGACCCCACATGTATCAATGAGAACCGCTGACTTTCAACGTACAAGGTTATCTAAAAAAGAATCTGACCTTTGGGTGGGATAAATATGTTGTGTATCTCATGGGGTTGGCATCCAAATCCCTTTAAAGTATCCATCCATTAAAGTAGCCATCCAAATCCCTCTTGTGCCTCCACACACTTGGCCCACCTATCCTCTTACTGCTGGAAACACTTCTGGAAGTGTCTAACATGTCCTGTGCTTTGTCAAGATGTAGTTTTTTCTGTTCCTGCATCAGTGGTTTGGGTACGAATTTCACAGCCAATTAATGCATGTCCTATTTCTCTTGTAGAATTGCATGTGTGGAATCTTTGCTGATCCCAACCTTGTTAGCGATTTCACATGCTGTCAAACGAAGGCCTCCCATTATCAAATTTCACACCTTCTCAATGACAGCTGCACTGTGAGCTGTTTTTGGTCTTGGAGCCCAGAACACTGGTCAACCTCCAAAGACAAAGACTGCATTTCGATTGCTCCTTTATTTGGGTTTCCCCCATGGCATCATCTGCAAACACCTGCCAAATCATACGAACTCTTTTGGCGTGGGAATCACCAGCCTTCTAGCAAAACTTGATGTGGCATCTCTACACATTCTTTCATCTTGAGCAAACTGTAAATCGGACAAACATGTAGTACAGTACCTCACACAATGCCTTCCAATCAGTGACTGATGCACATGATGATGGTGCAAAAATTTAGGCATGCACATGAAGGTATCCCTCCCTACTGTGGAAAGTGGCACCACCTCATCATCCTCACTTTGCATGTGAACGTTTAACATCAAATTTTTTTTAAACAAGCCGTGTAAATTTAGATAGACTAGATGTCAAGTTGTAGTTATAGTGTCAAAGATGACTAAAATGCCTTCAACAGAACACAAAGGCTTAATGTGAGGGAATTTAGGAACCAGAAATTATCACTATGAATATTATTTCCAATTCACCACATCTAATGCCTTTGACATTGAGAATAAGTTAATAATGATAATGATCAGCATCAATCAGCTATGCTATTTATACATGGGCTATGCATGTGTGAAGCATCGGACATTCATAGACCCTAGTAAAAACAATCTGAAAAGTGAAGCAAATGCCAAAGAAAAGCATTGTATGGGTACAATGGTAGCATTTGTGGCAGTTATTTCTATGAGGTTTCTTTTTAATACTGCTGGCATATTGGAAAATGCTTTTAAAAGTAGGTAATAAAGAAATATGATAATACCTTGTAACATCCTCTCAATCCAATAGTTGATGATTTTGAAAATAGTAGCGGTTGGCGTGTGTTCCAATAGTCCTTTGTTTTTTCCTTATTGGTGAAGTTTTCTAGAGGACCCAGAGGTAAAAACGTTCTTCTTTTAGTACAGAGACAACCCTTCTGAAATTGATTATGGGATTACATATTAATTAATGAAAATATTTGTTCTGCAGATTTCTGAGGCGTGAAATCTTCCTCTGGGTTTTTCTGTATAGGTTGTGATATTTTAGAAATCATTCATCCTGGAGGTGTATCCAGGTCAAAGCAGAACAGGAAAGTCAATACAATTCAGAACAAAGGAGCATGCTAGATATATAGAAAAGATAAAATTCCATTTCTTTGCCATAGTTCAGCTTGCATGTTCAGAACCAGGACACCACATCAATTTCAAGGAGAAATATTTTAGCAAAAGAAAATTATTATTTCCAAGAATAATCAGAGAAGCAGCCAAATTAACTAAGAATACCAATAATGTCAACCAGGAAGATGGTTACAGCCTCTCTGGAACTTGGAAGTGGGTCTCTCAAGCAACAACCAATAGGAGAGCTTTGATGGTCAATGAATGGACAGCTGCTCCTACTTGACAGAACTCATTTTAGGGCAGCCAAACTACTATGAAAATGTCTACTTTGACCTGAAGAATCCTCCAGGACCAGTGGAAAAACTATTACCTACATTTTAAGAAGGATACCTTTATTAAAATACTTCCTTAATAAATGGGTACTGAAAGATGCTTTTGGGTGAAAATTTGTGTCAAACTAATTATTAGTTATGAAGCCAGGGGTTGGATGTGAAGTATAAAAAATTTGTCATATAATTAACTAACCTTTTCCTTTCTCACTAATACACTGCCTACCGTGTAGGAGTAACCATCTGTTATATGTGGAAGGCATATTAAGTGACTTTTCCCAACTCGACGGGATAATGCAGATCTCATAACATTCCACATTCCATCTAAGTCATCAATGGTTTGAAAAGACTGCAGGCTGTAAAGATTAAAAAGGTATCCTTTTATCACACCAACCGCAGTAATCAACCCGAAGGTTGGTTTGATAGATGAGAGGGTGTGAAATTTACACATTAGGGTAGGGGGGCCAGTTCCTTTCCCTGTACCGTGTGTGGTTTCCCAGGGAAACCCTTTTATCATAAGGTGCTGTTAATGAAATTGGAATGAATGGCTGATTACAATTAGGTAGATTTAGAATATAATTACACACATGGATACAAGAAAATTGGTGAATAGTTGGCTATTGTATTATTAAGAAATTTTAAATTCAGAAGCATAATTAGATCATGGAAGTGCTTTCAAACTAGGACCCTATTTGGGACAATTCATGATAAAGATTGGGCTAATGGTGCTTTTTTTGCAATTAAATTATTATTGCACCAGCTAAATCACTGTCTTTCTGTCACTAAAATGATTTATTTAATAAGTTACATTAGGAATTGAAATAGTGGTTAATTTTCCAATTACTTATGCATGTTTATCAGTATTTGTCATGTTTGATCGTAATTTATATTTGCTTTGCCTTGCCTTGGGGGCTAATAGCAATGAATAAAGATTAGTTTAAACTCAAACTCTGTTTGACTTGGGTTTGTGACATCCTAATGGGACATTTGGGCCCATCTCTGAAGAGGCCTGTTTGATATTTGAAACTCCTGGGCTCATTTCTCAAAGCTATGAATCAATTTACGAGTCCTCTAAAAACAATTGTTACTCTAATATATAGAATATTCTAAACTAGATATACCCTGGAAAGTTGGTGCAATATGTGTTTATAACAGTTTATTTTTATTAGAAATTTATGAATGGGCAAACTACAAGGACGTGGAAATTGACTTCTAGCTTTGAGAAATGGGTCCAGGATTTTTAGACACAGACTTCTTCCTGAGAAACATATGAGAGGCACTGTGTGTGAGTGAGACTCATAGGGATAGAGTGTATCACAATCCAGGTTGGGGATTGTCTGTGCCTTTAGATTAGTTTTATTCTAACTTATTCTTTTACATTTTAGTGTGAATCAATACAATTTTATGGCTTTTGTTTATTTATTACCTTAATTTTAATTTTATATTTTGTGTTATTGACCGGTCCCAGCCATAGGATTAAAATACACTCAAACCCTGGGTCACTGAGTATCACAAAATTGAGTGGGTGTTTGTGTGTGTGTATGTTAGGTTAATCTTTCTTCTGTCTTCATTACTTTGTGCTCCCATATGATATGTGTGACCTTGGGGTTATTTTTTTAACTCGAACCTTAGATTTCTACACAAATTTTCTAGTCTAAACACCAAAATTAAATTTCAGCCATGTTACTATCTAGAAGAGTCTGAAGAAGAGGGCAGGAAAGAGAAATAAGAGATAATCGCATAGCATTTAAGGCAGTTTGGTTGAATGTACATGTCACAAAATTTACATGAAATACAGATACCATAGCTAAGTCATTCTTACCCAGGGTTCTCTCTTTAAAAAAGAATATAAAAAGATCATTGAATTTTTATTGAGTTTTCCATTTTGAGAATACATTCTAGAAAGACAAAGCAACCTTATTTTTTTTGTCTTTGTATATTCTTGTTTTGTCTTTCTATAATGAATAATTTCCACCAAGTAACGGACGATACTACCAACTAGAGAATACATTCGATAATGTTACCTGGAATAAAATTTTAACTTCCATGTGGAAAATAGGAGCAACCTCCTTCAATAACAGAAGATTTTCAGGCTCTACAGAGAAGAGTCAGAATTGATGAAAGATTACTGAAATATTAAAGAAATGGGCACAACAAGGAACTACAGTTTCAAGGTTGTAGCATATCCCGAATGAAGTGGATAATTAGAGAAAGATTGAAGATGATATTGTAGATAAGATACGAAAGGAAATTGACTTGATATGGACATCTACTGAGGATGAAAAAGAACCTGTTCTCCTTTAGAATATGTACTTTTGAACCACCAAGCAGAAGGAGTAGAGGATAATCTGAGGCACCAGTACCAAGGGTACAAATCTTAGGCACCAGTATCTTGGTTCTGGTATCTTAGAATACCCTAGCCTAAGATTTCTTGCCCTAGATGGATACTGGTACCAATGTACCGGTATCTAGGGGAATAATCATCAGCATTTCTCTATATTTATG
>LYUA01000574.1:550886-577751 GCA_002093875.1 Calopteryx splendens | reverse complement strand
GAGAGAGAGGGGGGGGATGGAGAGGAGTACGGTGGATCACGCTTCGGATGCGTGCAACGAATTGCAATTTCCCGCCGGCTCAATTGGCAGCGAATTTTCCTCGCGAATGTATAAAAAGGGGGATCGTGTATTCGTGTGTGTGCGTTCGAGCGACGAGAGAAAAACTGCATGGCATTTTAACGCGAGGGCATTTTTCATCGCGTCTCTCGTCATTTATTTTCAAAGGTCGCTGCTTCTGCTTGGCGAAGACAAGTGCGTTCAATCCCAAGCGTGCCTTGTGCCCGGGTGTGCGTTGATGAGATGAGGATTTCCTTTACCGCGGACGTACGCCCGGCCGCGTTGAATTATTTGATGCGTCGAGGAATGCCAATGGTGGGTGGTCGATTAATGGATGGTCAGCCGAGTCTCGTGAACCGCGATTTAAACGAGCAAAAAGAGCTGTCAAATACTTTCGGGCCTATTCGATTGCTTGACAGTTAAAGTGCTAAAATATGAGGAAATCTTATTCGGTAAATCCTAATTTTTAACCGGGATGTCATTCAATTCTGTCACACTTGTGGCGTACTGGCACTGCACTGCACTGGAATATATTAATATTTCCAAAATTTCAGAAACAAGGCTCGTGGGTTGCGGTTAACTGATTGGTAAAAGTCCTTGGGAAAGGCCCACGTATTTCTCTCAATGTGGCTTGGGGATTTTGAGCTCCATGATACGTCGTTGGTACGTAGGGAGCTGCAGGGGAGTTTTTGGGAGATCTGTTTTACGTGAGTGGGTGTGTAGGAGATTGACGAAAAACCGTATTTCCTAAGTAAATGGAGAAACATTGAGATTTAGAGGAAACGTTCACTTTCTCGCTAAGGATGGAGGAAATAATAGCCAGTATAGGTAGTCCGTGATTATGCTTTTATTTCTCTTCGAACTTTAAATCACCCTTGATTTCATTATCATGAAAGCTGGAAGTCGGATTGAATGGAAACTACGTATACAGCGAACAACTATACAACAGCGTACAGAATTATTAGAGTAAGCCTGGGGTGTCACTTTTTTCTCTAAATATTACACTTGTCATAGAAAAAGTTTAGTTTAAGCGTGACAGAAGGCTTATTAATAAGATAATTCTTTCGATTTCAAATTAGATAACATTACTACCGCCTTCAGAGGTGGAAACAAGGAAAATCTTCATAGTTTCAGACCTATATCATTAACCTCGACGGCTTGTAACATCCTGGAGTAAATGCGTGCTAGTGCTATGAAGGCTCTACACTGAGGACATACAGGGCATTAAGGCATAATCCAACATTGCTTTTAAAAAGTGAAGTATTTGAGGAACAGGTCGGTGTTTTTACTTAAGAAATTCTAAAGACAAAGGAATACACAAATCCATGCATTATTTTTAGATTTAACGAAAGCCTCCATCAAATTTCCTCATAATGTGAAGCGAAGACTGAAATTTTGTTGTATTATAGAGGAAGTTATTTAACTATAAGATGAGAGACTGCTTATACCGTGTCAAGAGGTTATTTATGACACCCGCTATGCCAAAACTATGCCCAATATGTGTTAGCGGTATAGATACGTTCCTATGTAAGCTCAGCATGCGTGGTACTGTTTTCGGGGAAGATTAAGAAATGGGAAAAATTTTATTTATAAAGTATTTTAGCTGGGATTAAGTGATTCGAAACAGGTCAAGTACAAAGAAGTGATTCTTTCTCCTAACCCTTGTTGTATATATTTGTATATAATATATTAATATATTTGTATATTATATACTTGAAATACTAATATTGAATACATGGGAATACAATTTAAGAAACTTGGCTTAATTTGAAGGCTGTAGGTAAATATACAAAAAGAAAAGGTACATTTGAGACAGACCAGACTATTAGATAAAGACAATCAAGAAATCTAATTAATCAAAGGATTAAATAGATCAAGGTATATCCACTACATTTGTAAAATAATAGTTTCAAGAAGAATATTAATATATCTTGTTTTTCGGAGAGACTAGGATGAGAGTTCCTCCAGTCACGAAGAAACGAAACTGGTTGTAGGACTTTTGGAAAGGTACCGGGAACTCATTTTGATTCCTGAAGCTGAGGGGATTAATAAATAATAAAATATACCACCTAGATAAAGTGAAAGGAATATGCTCTCGCCCTTATCGATTTAATCACTCGTTCTTCTCTCACACTTTTGACGGTCATAGCAATCTCAAGACCGAAGCCAAACTCCCCAACAACTGTGATAGAAAGACTTTTTTTTGATCAAAAATCCTTCAGTTAGGATATAATTAAAGACCGTTTCCCAAACACCATTTCCGTGCCTTCCATTTAAGTTCGAAAGGAAATATTAAGATTCCCTTGAGTATTTTAAGTCTACCAAACTTCATGGTATCAGCTTTGCCACACGATACCTCGGTTTGTTTTCCTTCTCCCGAGATGATATTCTCTAGTCTCCCGCATGGAATCAGCAGTGAGTGGCAGGAAAGTGAAATTCGGAACCATGGGAATACGTGCTCACGAATTTCATTTCTCTCCCCTCGTCATCGAATCCACGAATTCGTTCAGCATGTGAATCTCACATCCAGTTGACGTGTAAGTCATGAAATTCAAAAGGGTCCATAAAATTTCAGATACCAAGGAAAGAGGATCGATGTTGTTCCTTTTTTAATATCAGCGGTTAGTTTTTGTTTACCTTATCTAGGCATTCAACGTCAACGTGACAGCAATGGCGGATGGTTTTTTTATGAAAACTAATATTATCTTGCGTAAAAACGTGTCAATTTAATAACATTGTTTACGCAGAAACATTGCATTAACATAAGTTCAAAATCATTGTTCACATGAGAAAGTATTATTCAGAGGTTACTCATAGTTTCTTTAAAGGCGGATGAGCCTTATTTCACATAATGTTTCTCATGATTCAAGTAAACTGCCAAAAGCAAGACAAATTAAGCCTCAGGTTACTTCTTACAAATCTCGCATTATTACCATATAATAATTTATTGAGTGAAATCCGAATCCTTGTAAAAGCAATAAACAAGCCTTTAGTAAACCAACCCTATTTGGTGTTTCGTTTCCCGAAGATCAGGGGCTTATTTCTGAAAGGTAGAAGTCAATTCACAACTCCTCTAAACAGAATCTTAATTGTAATCTAGAATATTATGAACTGTATAACTTCTGAAAAGTTCATTTGGTAAATAGTGGAACAAATTAATTTTCATTAGGTGTTTCTGCATTTGTAAACCACCAGAACTTGCAAATTGACCGTAGCTTTGAGTAAATGGCCCCTGGAGAAAATGATGAATTACAACAATTGTAATTATCCACTGAAAAAATTAATAAAATATCGTGCAAGTATGCTAATATTCTTATTATAACCTAAAATTCTTCAAAAATATCATGAAGTGCTTGTATCTCCAATATTACTTTTTCAAAATTGTTCTTGTCTAGGCCGGGGAAGCGTGGTAACTCAGTTGATTTCTCTTCATATGAATCACGTGAGCTATTGGAGATAAAATTCTTTAAAGGTTTTCATAAACGTGCCTCATCCACTGTATGGTAAGCATTTGTTAAAGCTTTTATTGTAATAATTTTATTTCTTGTTCAGGAGATCACAGATTAGGAAGCCTCTAGTTGTACATGTGCAGTAAAAATTCGTCCGATATCGTTTAGTAAAATTTAAAATTTTCGACCACACTTAGCCTAGCATAATAAACACAAACTCAAAAAAAATTAACCAGGTAAGTTATTTTTGAGAAAATAGGAAATTATTTTCAGATCCCTGCCGTTGTTGTCCCTCTATTCTCATTATACTCCATCCTCCGTCCTTCTCCTCCAATCTTCCCATTGTTTCGATACTTTCTCCTCCCTTCCCCTCCTCACACCGTTCTCTTCTTTCCCTTAACTCCCGGTTTTACACTTTTAGGCGTTTACTTGAGCGTTAGTATGCAGTAGGTATGCAAAGCTGTAAATTTCCATTAGGAAGTACACGGTTTTTCATTTGCGATATAATTACTTTTTAATATCTTTATACCTGCACATTGACATGAATAAATGTGCTTAAGTTTTTCTAGCTACAATGCTGTTAATGGCAGTAATATCCATACTTAAAAAGCTTCATCTTTCTAAGTAATGAAATAGAAATACGTATTGATAATTACACTTTTTTTGATTGATAAATCGTAATGAAAAAGATAATAACTATCAAATATTCACCAAATATTACTTAGGTATTTTAGAAGAAATAATCAACAAAATTTGGCCCTTATTCTTTTGCCATTGCTATTCTTTTTATGCGCAACTTTAGGTATGTTTTCATAGCATTACTCTTTTACCAATTTATTAACAACACAGTAGAAGAGAAAGCGCCACGGAAAAGAAGAAGGGACGAATGCTTAGGCCAACTAAAGAGAGCTGTTGGGCGGAAGACCTATAAGGGAATAAGTAAACTTTAGAAAGGGAAGCTGGGAGGGCTGGAATCAACCAATCTTCGGATTTAAATATTCATGACTTGACTCTTCTCGAAGATTGACCCCTTGAAAATGTAACCAATAATTAAGTAATAAGTTTCTTCCAAAAGTAATTCTATAAGACGAGAATTTAGCGTTTAAGAGGAAATACCTAGCGGGAATAACAATTGAGAGAGAGAGAAAGAGAGTTGCGCAGTGAAGAGATGCTCTTAATTATCACATTCAGTTTTTCATGATATGTGCCAATATGCTTTATTTTTTCTCCATATTATGCAAAGAAAGAACCCATCGCCGGTAGTTTACGAAGCGATGGGGGAGGTGTTCCATTAGCAATAGTAACACTCTTTAGTTCAGGATAACACAAAATTCCTTTAAAAGAAACGTACAGGCATTTCGGGCACCATTCAATTCCCACAACATTCGGTTATTCATATATCTTACACTTCATAGGGGAGGAGGATGAAGGTGGTGGAGAGGGGAACTCGTTCCCTTTTAATCGTATTAGGATTGCGTCGATCAAAGTCAGGGTGGATTTTGAATTTATGTCTTTCGAATAAACGGGGGAAACGCCAGTTTATTCCCATATTTCGTGAGTACTTCGAAGAACTATTATTTTTAAGAACCGTTTGCCTGTCTGACTCTTCTTTTTAAGTGAGTTAGAAAACTGAATTTCTGATGTGAGCATAGATAGGCCTCTGGATGTTATTTCTCCCTTTGATTTTCAACAGGAAATTCTGCTAACTCACTTACAGTTATTCTTTCCAATACCATAATTCCAGACTTTTGAAATTTAGTATGCTAGTGCCAAAAATGTGTTAATAAAAATCTATTATAACAGTTACCAAAAACATATATTTATACTTGTTTTGGTATATATATATATATATTTGTATTTATTATTATTTATATATAGTATATTATATATAGTATTTATACATAGTATATATTTATATATAGTATTTATATATAGTATATTATATATAGTATTTGTATTATGTATATATATATATTTATATTTATATATATATATATATACATATAGGTGTCCATATATAGATCTATAGATGTCTTAATAAAATATATGAATGCAGAACTAGCATACTAAGAGTTAGTATGCTAGATATATATTGACGTATTTGGTCTCACTCATGCAATTCTAATCCCAAGTTAACTACTTAACCCAACTTAAAACTAGTGTATTTAAGTGAAAGGTCACTGTTTCGAAAGATTAATATTAATAATTTTAATCTTTATTCAATTATAAAGACAATAAAGTAGGATTCCTAGTTTAGGAACCGTTGGGTTGGTAATTTTCCATGGAGAATTTTCCATATTACCATGGAAACTCATCTTGAATGATATCATAATTGTAGATTTGAATCTAATCTCAAGTAGAATCAAGTGGAATTTCTTTATTTATGTATGTGCCTTGAGCTTTAATTGAAATATCGGTAAACAAAATTAAGCACACTTGGGGCACGGAGAGAGTAGGATGTGATTAACTCGGGCACATTTTCGACGTTGGGAATCAGTATATAAAAATAAATTGTTAAAATATTTAGTAAATTGGTCAATTCAAATAATATGGAAACAAACAAAATTTTCTTTCTAAAAACTTAATGACCTATTTACATTAATTTATTTTCATCAGGAAGGTTAGGAAATACATAAAGCGCATATCTAATAGTAGTAGGTATGAGGTATATCAGTAGTGTTCAGATTTCTCACATCTACTTAGGCACTTAATGTCCAAACTACCCGAATCATTAACCTAATTATAATTGAAATAGAATGTCCAAGTTTCCTAGGTGACTATTTGAACGTACCGAGTAACGGATGCTTTATCGGGGATCGGTGATGTTCCAAGGTACATAAAACCGATGTTTTAGAATAGAAATACGGTTTCTTTTAGAACTGCTTGATGATGGAACTTGTTCTTGTGTTAATTAGTCGATAAACTCGGAGAGAAAAATATGACGGAGATGCTAAACTGGTTAAGAAAAGAACATTGTTAACTAAAGAGATTTACTTGGAAAATAAAACAATTTTCTTAATCGAGAGCGCCATAAACATTTGAAGTAAGTACCTAATTTAAAAAGTAATTTATTAAGTGGAAAGGTCAAAAGGGTTTAAGTACACAGCGAAGATGTATTAGTCATTGGTTTTATCTACAGAAAGTCCTCAGTTGAAGCCCTCTGAAGTAACAAATACATGAATTTCCACGGTTTACTATAATGCTTTCTTCACTTTGACGCCAATTGACCTAGACTTGGCGGACGCTGAGGGGGCAGAATTGGTGGCTGCCATCGAAATTGCCTTAACGTTTGGAGCTGTACCGTGGGGTTATAACGCTTGCATAACGCCTGCAACGAAAAAAACGTAATTTCCTACTTTGCCTAATCTACTTGGAACATCGATGGGTGGCTTAAGCAGGGCGCTGGGAGGTCTGCCGGCGTCGATGCAGTGCTAACTCTTTGCTCCAGCATTGCCTTCAATTTTCGCCGTGTTGGCTTAAGGGAAACATCACCACGTTTGACAGTGGCCGCGTTATTGGTCGTTCCAGCGATCACTCGCAAGTTGCTGGGCATACCGTCCTTGCGCAGACGTGAGTAACGACGAACGTGGAAAGCAACTGAGTTGAAGGGGGGTGAACGGAAAATATGAATTGCGGCTCTCTAAATATCCAGAGTTCGAATTATCAGAAATGTGTGGTTAGGGGAGCCTTGAAGATTTATTGCCCATGGCGCCGGAGAAGGGACAAGGATGAAAAGAGGGGGATGAAAGATGGCAGAAGGAGAGAGAAATAAGAAAATGCGGTGAAAGACCTTTATCTTATTTTTATCAGTGGTGAGCAGGCGTGTCACGCCGCATTTAATCTATTATCTACTAAATATAACTACTATATATAGCTACTAAATTCCAAATTCGTACACACGACCAAAAAAGAAGAAATTAATTGTGATTTATAGACACTTAGTAAACAGGTTAATCACGATGGATTGTATACTAGCACAGATTTTCTAAATGAAGTGCGTAGGAGCGTACGAGAGAACTTTAGGACTGAGTATTATAATCTCTTCCCGTAACATTTGTTGGTTTTGTATTAGTGAAAATTTTTTCAATTAACTTCAAGGAGGCCAGGTAATTCCATTTATGTCATACTTTTATCTCATCACATATTTGATTTCAAGTGTATTTAAACGAAATGACTGTTGTCCTTATCAATATATTATTTATGCTTATATGCCATAATTATATGTATATGGTGTGTATCCTTCCTTCTGAAGGTGGTTGCGCAGCCACCAAAAATAAAAAAGTAAATTGTAATACTTATTTTGTGTTTAAAGATATGTAGGACTTTCAAAAATATACATATATACATTATATCATATGTAAAACTCATACATTAGGGTAGGGTGGCCAGTTCCTTTTCCTGTACCGCCTGTGATTTCCCAGGCGGTACAGGAAATACGGTAAAAACGGTATTACAGGGAAAAACGGTACAAAGCTTAGGTGAAGCTGAGGGGGACCAGAGGCATCAACCGGAATTGAATCCGAGCCCTTCGGTTATTAGCTCAGAGCTCTACCCACTGACCTACCACTGCACGAATATATATATATATATATATATGTTTTTTGTTTCAAGATGTGACCACAAAAGATNATATATATATATATATATGTTTTTTGTTTCAAGATGTGACCACAAAAGATGAATAGAACTTAGAGGAAAGAGGGACACTCCACTCGTTAAAAACTTTTGGTGGTCCCATCCACCTTTATCAGCGTTAGCATTCAACTCATTTATATAGAACCCAATACTAACTTATTATACTATATATAATACTACATTCTAACAAAGTGAACGAATTAGTTAAATCATAACAATAAGAAAGTCGGAATATTATGGAAAGGTATGAAACCGTATCTGCTTGAATTAATCATGAAGGTAAAAGAACCATAAAACGAATACAATGTGAATATTTTGTGGTCCCCAGTACAGGGCTAAAACTAAAAATAAGCTCTGCAGAAAGGAATATATCCGCGCATTATAAATTTTCTTGTTACGTTGTGGAAATGAAAAATGGATGTGGATATACACAAGAGTCTTCGACAAACTATAGATAATATATATTATACATAATATATAAAATTTAAATTATAAAAGATATTGTATAAAATATAATACAATATATACAATATAATAATGAATAAAATATAATAAATTAACTAAACACTCAGTTGCATTTCTTTAAAATTCCCTTACTTTTGAAATATCATAAAATATTCCATTCTGTTGGCTGGTATTTATTTTTCACTTTTACTTAAGTAGCTAGTATTGTTCAAGCCTAATTATCTTTTCCTTCTCGGAGATTTCGTCACTCAAGGTGGATGGAGCATTACCTCACTTGGCTAGGAAAAATTGGAGGCTTGAGTGACGCGAAATTAGGAGTGGGAGAGCCGAGTAAGTGCAGGGAAAAACAAGGAGAGGGGAAGGAGAGGAGCGGTGGAGAGGAGAGGGCGAGGGAAACGAGCCCGCTCGGCGTGGGCAATAGACGTTTTTTGAGAGAAGGCAGGGGAAAGGAGGGCTTTATAGGGACGGGAGAGGAGGACAAGTGGAAAATCTTAACGAAGGTCGGGTTTCTGCAATTAGCGTCTTCTCAAGCGTCATCTCGGAGGCTCTCGGTTGTATTCGAACGAAGTTCATCCGTGGTCTTGGTCATTTATCAACTGGAAATATCATTAGGTAAGCCACACCGGCTGAGGCAGGCGAGGCATAATGCGACACTGGAAATTACCGAGCATAATGCAAATAGTGTGGCAGACAGAGAACTTTTCTGGCTAGGAAATGCACTCAAGTCCTAGATATAATGATGGCACGGGAGTTATGTATTTCTCGTGATTACAGGCGCAGTAATGCCCTCGCTATCATTCACTAACAGCACGTGTAAGTATCCCGCGTCATTATCGGTGTCAATTCTTGGAGCTAACGTCTCATGCGTCGTATGCTGACGTTTAGTTCTGAGCTCATTTTCCGCTAACGCGCAGCCTTCTTGGAATTGTGCTTTCGATAAAAAGATGCTGCTTCCCAATTTAAGTCTTAAACGGGGTCCGACAGAGATTTTTTCTCCATGATTTCATTAGCAACTAGGTCGTACGAAGGATTATCCTCATCTCAAAGTACTTCCGGATTTGTTTCGAAAACGTCCTAATTAAAAAAAATAAGGAGGGAGATATTGAATTAAAATGCCTTCTCACTTGAAAGCTTTGATGTTTTTATTAAAATGAATGGGTATTATGAATTATCGCAACTCTTTCTCCGTGATGTAAGAAGCTTAAGAAACAAATAATTCACCATTATTTAAGCTATTTTTGCCTTCCTGATTGTACACAAGTATTACGTATTAATGAAGTTATGTCCTATATCACACCGAGGGACTATAAAAATAAGAAATATTAAACAGCGTTTCAAATTTATTATTTTTCTGGCATCCCTGTAGCTGGCATGAATTGCCAACACCTTATCTCATTATGAACTCCTGTAACTTCTTCCAGGACGTCGAAACTTTGAAATTATATTATAAAAAACTTTCTTTAAAGAGGGGCTGTATTTTGTCACATCTGGATTTAATTACATCTCTGGAATCATATAATTTCGTTTAGTCATAGTTTTCCTTCGATATCATTGCCAGTTTACGTCCTAAGAAAAGACGTACCTATATTATTTGGGGTCTGATGGTGTATTCTCTTAATGGACGTATGCCCTTTGGGTATATAGGGGTCTGCTGGCATATCCCCAGGGCAGTTTATAAATATAGTCTTTTCGCTGGAGCATCATGACGTGTTTTACGGTGAACGTAAAACGGTGGAGTGTGGAACCCCAGTTCATTAAATGCAATGGGCAGTTGAACTTTCGATCCGTACCGAAGAGTTGTGAGGGGTGGGACAAGTGGACCAGGTGGGAAACCATGTCATTGTACTGTTATCCATGTGAGGGGGCGCTGAATGAGAAAAATCTTTAGGTAAGAATGAAAATGCCAACCAGTAAGGGAATGTAATCAACCGTTTTCTAGCGATCTAGATTTGGGAATGGTTGACCCTAAGGTTCTGTCCTTGTATCTAGAGTAACTATTTACCGAAAGGGGTCTTTGGAGATCAATTTTCTGTGAAATCTCTTGCATTTAAAGGAGACGTAGGTAGCACCAAATTTATTTTTAAAGTGAGAGCGCGGATGGAATTAAATTATCATAAAATGATTTGCATGAACTGCACTAATAATATAAAACATGTAATGTGTTTTTATAAGAGAGGTGTTTCGCGTTGTTTTTAAATAACCTTATAGGTAAATGCGTAAGGTGCAGCTTTATACTTTATTCTCCTTTAGAGAAAAAAACTAGCAATGAATGAAAAATTTTAATTACCCGTAGTTATGTTTCTCGATCACTTCGCCTCTTAAGCGGCCGGTAATTAATACCATATAGTGCTTGAGTTGCTGAAGAGAAGTAGGAGTACTTCTATGATGTTTTGTAAGTATTACCAAAGTCTTTTGAGTAAAGCCTTTGATAAAATTTGCCTTCATGAAAGTTTTATGTATCCATCATTTGAAAAAGGTATTTTTTTCAAGTTTGACTATTTAGAAAGTCATTCACGTAAAACCTAATAAAAGTGTGTCTTATCCTAAGTGTCTTATCTTCTTTTAAAGCGAATTAATATTCGAAACACATATTGTACGTCTTCTTTTCACCTTGTATGTTTCAGATAGCTATACACACTGTGTATGCTCATCTATGTTGAAAGAACGACCGATCTTGGGTTTTTGGAATACATGGCGTTATTGATATATCTCTACTTATTCATTAGCTACTGCTAATTTTACATATTTAGGATTCGTTTCCTGATGGAGTCTCGACAGCGCAGTATGCATGATCTGAAGAATGAAAGAGATCCTCGTGTTAGGAGAGTAAACATTCTCTTGAAATAAATTAGCACTTTCCTTTGAACACATTTTTCCTCATTTGCCATTCCAAATCTGTGACTCTCTTTGGGTGCCGAAGTGGGTGGCTTAAAGAAAAGCTAAATTCATTAGGTTTATGCTTCGGGAAAGACGATGACGTCGACTTTGAGGGTGCACGGGATAGTTATATCTCCGCGCGCACTGACGCACACGATTGCTCCGTCAAAATTTAAATTTCTCAATGCTCTCGCTCACTTTCTCGGTTGCCGGGGGGAGAGGGGAGGGTGAAAGAGAGTTGTCCTCCTTGCGTCCGGTCTCGAGGGAGCGACCGACGCGAATTCGGAGGGATGGAGACGGAGTGAGAGGATGGAAGGTTTGAGCGAAGGGAGTCTGTTGGTGCTCCAGACGAACGGAGAGGGGCGACTGCGAGTGTGGGTGTCGTATTTCTGTGCGTGAGAGAGAGAAAATAGGGGTTTGCGTGTCAAAGTTTTGGGGGTGGGGATTACGATAGGATAGGCTGGAAGTGTGGGAGTAAACGAATGGAAAAGACGACGGGCTGTGGAGTAAGGAGGAATGTTTCGGGTAATTCGCCTCGTGACCACGTCTCTGACGTGAAGTGGAAGAAAGATAGATACGTGGGTTGCTCATGATCTTTCGTTCGTATCGTAGCAACAGAAGAGATTAAATTTGCATTGACGAATCGTTTGATGCCAGCGGGTATTTTCGGAATGAAAAGGTTGCATGCAGAGCGTAGATCATAGAAAGATCAGGTTTGCTCAAAGTACATCATTAGACGAAATTGAGCCTTTTATTTTTCGGGTATAGTTAGGCATGAGTGCATTAATTATTGGATGGGAACGTTGGCAGAGATGAGACTATACTTAATGTGTTGAGCTACGCATGCTGATTTCCCATTTCAGTCACTGTGTGGCGCCGGACGAAAAAGACATCAGACAGATGAGAATCCAGTAGACAACATCACCAAAAAATATAGGCAATTGAGTAAAAAAATATAGCCAATAAATTAAAAAAAATTAATTGGAAAACAATTAGTTTATTTTACTTAACTATATAATAAAATGTAAAATTATTGTATTTAATTATTATTATTAATATTAAATATTAAAGTGATTTAATATTTAATTTAATAATTTATGTTGATTTGTAAATCACGATTTATATTAATTAATTGCCTTATATTTAAGTCATAAATGCAATCAATAAAGTATTGAAGTAGCGTGAAAATCAAATTATAATGTAGAATGAAAAGAGTAATTTTCATTATTCATTGACGCAGGTCCTTGAGTACAACATTTATAGTTCCATGCAAGTTCATACCACACAGAGAGTAGGATAAAATATTGATTCGAAAACAACACAAAATTCAAAGGAAAGAGAATAGCGAAAAGAGAAAAACTGGCATGAAATAACTCAGTGCGTCACACAGTGACTACGTGACCTTCAGCGGGAATTACCACATTAAACTCATTACAAAGGTTCCAATCATTTGAGTTTACACTCCACATTGATGAATTTACCTAAGCCCCAAACTGCATCAGCAGATCCGACAGTAATGACATATTTAGTCGCACTGTCGGTCCGATGGTTCCAAGCATTTTTTTCCTCAAAGATGGCCAATTATTGCATATTAGGGCGACGAAATGACAAATTTATTGTATCTTCCCTTTATAGACTTCTTCCACAACATTTTCACGGGCGGTGTCCTAACACCTCCTGCCACGCGCCCTAGAAGCGACTCGCAGGGTTCTTTGGTGGCGTAAAATTAGAGTAAGAAAAAATCTGTGACGAATGGGAAAGGGAAACACGGATAGTAAGGTTTAACGCTTCAGAAACTTGGTCTTTGTAGAAAATAATAAGCCTAAATGAAGGGTTCTTTGTGATGTGGGCACGGAAAATGATGGAAAAAATAAGCTGAGTAGGGTGGAAGACAAACAAGGTGTTAACACTTCAGGAAGTTGTTGAGGGAAATTTTAGAGAAGACATAAAATTTGGATTGGATGAAGCAGTGGGAGATAGATTGATATTGGAGGCTGTGAGGGGGGAAGGGAGAATGCTTAAGAGGAGAAAAAGGAGGTAAATAATAAGGTATTTGGAATGGCACTGAGAGAAGTGGAAAACTCTGAAGGAAGTGAAGAAAGGGAGTATGGTGGGTTAAACAGAAAATGTTTGAATGTTCTCAGAGGGGTAAAAGTTTTCAGGGACCTTCCAGAATCTTTCTCTATTGATTAATTATTAAGATCCGCTTAAGTTGTAAGGAGCTATCACCATTTCCATTTCCTCCTATTTGGCATTCCCTCTGCACTGCGCTGGTGCAGCAGCATCTTTAGCTTTAGTGCCCGCATTCCAACCTAAGGTCGCGGGGTCGAACCCCCCACCGGGTGTAAGTTTTGGTCAAACACTAGGTTCGGTCCCTGGGAAAAATGATCAATTACATAGTCTTTCAATGCTAAGATTGGTAGACTGCCGCCCTCCATTCTTCCCTATCCCATGTCAATTTCTTCATTCCACGGTAGATTTCCTTCTAACGTCATCTTTACTTGTCCAACGTATTTATCTCTTGGGTTCCCCCGTGGGACTTTCCCTTCGATTACTTTCCTGACAAATCCGTTTGGTCTCACTCATGGTGTCTGGTTTGGTAGACCAAGAAGAAAAGGCATACAACGAGGTATACCAGAATTCCTCTTCTGCTCTTCTGTTTACTTCTTCATTTCTAACCTTATCCTTTCATTTGATCTTTAGCAATTGTCTCCAAGACCAAGTTTCCCAGGCTTCCATTCGTCTCTGGTCTGTTTTTCCGATGGTCCATGTCTCTGATCCCTAGAGTGTCACTCTCCATACGAATGCTTTGACGTACTTCTTCCTTGTTTGCAACTCAATCTTCTTTGAGCATAGTATTTGTTTCGCCTCCTCTCCTCGCTCTCGCCAATAAACGCCTTCTTTGAAGGTGCTCTCCTGTGCTTCATGTCCCTCGAGATCTTTCATACCATGTTACGATGCTTCCGAGGTAGGAGAATGATTCCACTTGTTCTATTTTTTTCTCCTTGTAGTTGGACGTCTGCTGTCGGCTTCTATCTTCCGCACACTAGTATTTTAGCTTTCTTATTGTTGATTCTCTTGTTATATTCTTGAAGCATTTCATCCATTGCTTTCAGTGATGCCTCTAGGCCTTCTCGATTCTCTGCTATAATGGCAGTGACATCTGCGAAGCGACGCATGTTAACTTCGTCAGCATTCACCTAAAGTCCTTTGATGCGCACTTCTTGTACTTGTTTTATTGCCTTTTCCAAGTTTATGTTGAATAGTTCTGGTGGCAGGTTGCAACCTTGTCTTACTCTTATGATTAAAAGGCTTAAAAAGTTTTGAAAAATGGATAGTGAACCACAAACGGCTTTTAGGGATCTAAAGTTCACGAGGACTGCCGATATAGTCCTGAAAGGAAATAAAATACTTTAAGTACGGTGCGTAGTGAATGAGTATGGAAGTATGGAGTATGGATATGAGCATTTGTGAATGAGAATGGAAAACATAAGGGAGAATTTGATTTAAGTGGCTAAAAGGCAAATGAAGAAAGGGTTGGCTGACCATTTAATCGCTGCCATGACAGAAACGATGGTGTCTTTACTACCATCATTATAAATGATTTTGCACTGTTCGCTTCCGATAAAATACTTTATTTTCATAACACGAGTTGTATGGTTTTATGGCTCGTATGATTTATAAAATTTCTGTGTCATCGTTAGGTGTGTCATATAAGTTCTTTAAAAGAAATTCTGAAGAAGGTATTGAACTGAATGGAGCCACTTGTTTTGACGTCAGTCTCAGCATGTCAATAATGAGGCAGTGAGTAGGTATGTTGGCCGTTGGTCTTTATTTCTAATTTAGTTTATCACTTGCATGGATTTGGGACTACTTATTGAGTTTCGCACCTGCAGCTAATTGTGATTAAATGCGTGGAGCGATAACTGGAATTATTAGTTTTTATTGTGAAAAGGCATTAAAAAGCGAAAAAGCGTGGGAGGCAAATCAAAGTTTGCTTATCACAAATCATGGCTCTCAATATTTGACACGTAGGTTGCTCGTACCTGATACTTGGCAGGTAAGCGCAGAGCACCACCATTTCCCGGAAGATTAGCCCAGGAAAAGTAGATGCTGATAAAATTAGTGTTGCAAATCTCCATTTTGGTCCATCCAAGGTTGTGAATTTCGATTTTTAAAAGGGAGTGTCATGGTAGATTACCGGGTAAAACTTTCACCCACGGACCGAAGGGCCTCGTGTTCATATCTGAGTGATGCCCCTGGAAACATCTACATAAACCCAAGATGTGCTAAGAATTTTGGATGCAAGAACTTTCTGGTAAACTGCTGGCTTCAAAGGGAATGGGTCTGCCCCCCTACTCCGAATGGATGTACTTCGTGCTCTGCAATACCTTCAATCAGTGAGATTATATATTATTTTATTTATAGATTTTATAGATTATTTTAACTTTATAAGCTCCACCCTCAATAAAAGCACCGACCTACGGATTGATTAATGCGGGTTGGTTTAAAGAAAGCCCCGTGTAGACATCAATTAAAGTAGAGGCGATCCATCCATCCGCAGTAGTCAACCCGAAGTTTGGTAATGGTAGGTGGGGGTGGAAGGTAAGGCGTGGGAAATTCGCACATTCAGGGCATAGAGGGAGGAGGAGGTCAATTCCTTTACATACCACCATTCGGCTTCCCACAAAGTTCAAGTAACCAGAAAATCGCTCCTCTTGAATTTTTAGATGGGGTTGTCTAAAATCAACCATCAGTCAGTCAGTAGCCAAACCCTCTATCCACTAGGGTCTACTCCCAATATGACCGTTATGATACACAAATCATGCGCAATATTTTTGCATTTTGCTTCAATGGCTATTGCCCAAAAAATACGCTCGAGGGGTTTTATTCATTCTTAATATATATCATTCGCTGCGGCGGACCACGTCATCGAAATGATTGCTCGGAATCAAAAGGAAGTGGCAGGAGCATGAGGGATGGAGTGCCCCGGGGGTGAATATCATTTCATACCACCTGCATGCTCTTTAATATTGAACGCTTGATAAATGCCCATTGTTTTTAATTAGGATCGGGGTCGAGTCCGCGACCACTAGGGAACTGGTGTTACAACACACAGTTGCAAATGCTGCATTGACATTTTCTTGCTTGCACGTCAACAAGGGTGTTTTTAATTCCTCATATTTCATTTAAACTTCATCATCCTTTCACTATTTACTATCAAAAAGGCGGACTGTACACTGCTTAAAAAAGGGTACTTCTGCTTAAAAAGTTAATTCTAATCCGGAGCTTATTTCGGATGGCGTTGAGCTCGAGCTTCCAGTCTTCGTACAAAGCCATTATGAGTGGGTTACGGGTTGTGTTGCCACTGCAATGATATTTGACTTTTTCCTCTTATAAGTCAATAAGTTCAAACTTTAAAATATTATTAGCTTTTTATTTGATGCACTGTGGTTGGCTGAACTTTGCTTATCGCGCAAAGATCGTTTTAATCCCTTGCTAATAAGCCGTGGATAGGTCCGTGGATATCCTTTAGGGCATTGAAACATTATCAGACTTTTGTGACCTACGAGTAGAAAGCAATAGTTAAGTAAATATTTAAGCAATCATTTAAGCAAGTAATCAATATAAACAATAAGTAAATTATTCGAAAGCAACGGTTAAAAGTTATAGTTCCAAATTAAGTGTGGTCATGTTTTACCGGACATTAATACTACATGCACATAGTATGTAGGCATAGAGTATGCATGTAGCATATAGTATGAGAAGCATGGTATTGTTCTGACTTTAGAAAGTTTGATAAAGTAATTGGCTAGTATTGAATAAAATACATTTTTTCCAAAGTTACAAAGCTTTTTAATGCGAATAAACCTGGGTAGGATTTTCATGTGGCATATTTTTTAGGTCGAAGAGTTTCGTTAAATTAAATTGGGAAACAATTATATTCCTAAATTATGGCCAATCACGGTTAATTGTGAAATTTACCCGTGAATTGCATTTCTTGCATCTTTGTCAATAACCCTCCTTGTAACTTTTGAATCTTCTTATCCTGACTTATCCTTCGATTCTTCGCTGACATAACAATAAATTCACTCAAGCTAAACAATGAAACTACTCGAAAGTTAAACCGATATTTAATAGTATTCTATGCTACAAAATCAAGTCATTAATTTCCCTTAATGGCTATGTACTGGCACTACTTGCGATATGTCCTGGAAATGGCTGACAGGGTAAAAGCTTAGAATGTATCTGTTGGTAACGTGCTCACCTATCACAGAGAAGAATCATATAAGAACTCTGCTGGTTCTGCCCTTGAGACATAATAATATGATTTACCGAGATCTCGGGGGGCACATGGACCACTAAAGGATTTCGATAGACAAAAAAAGTGCGACATTTGATAACATTTCCTGTCAAATTTACATATCTAAAGTATAATTCACATTTCCAGGCTTACTAGAATAAATGCTATTAGTTGGGATTATAATCTTTATATTGCGTAAAATTTTATGAATTTAAATTATAATTTAGTGCCTAATAGATCCAATAGGAGAGATTATTTCACGAATCTGGGGTTATCTAAATTAATATTGCTGTACGAACCTAAATTTATGAATTAAACCTAAGTCTTCGAATTGGTATATTTTGAGAGTTAGGATCTTATTCCTAAAATATGAGATATTTATGTAATTTAAACGAAAGAGAATTAACAGAATGCAGGTGCTTGCTTTTTTTGGCATATGACCATAACCATTTTAATGGAAGACCATTTCATAGAAATAGTACTTGTGTAGTCTCACTAGGTAGCACATCACAAACGAAAGTGTCTAATTTAAACGGAAGTGTGAATATTTTAATACATACCGGTAACATTTTCTTTGCATCCACTTTAATATCGACCTTAGATTCTGTGTATGTAGTAGCCGTGCCATTAGACAGTGACATCGGAGCAGGCATTAATCAAGAAGAGGCCCAGATATGTGACCCTAATTAGAGAAGCGCGAGCAGAGCAATTACGGAGTGGAATCATTGCAAAATTGCCAAACTAAGGGAGAATTTAAATTACTGTTCACACTTAATGCTTTAATTTACTGCAAGTTTGGCGCGTTCTCTTCAGGAAAAATGACGAGAAATCGTACTAACAATCCCGGACTAAGTACGGACTGTGCTTATCAAGTGTCCACCGCAATTTAAAAAAATACACGAACTAGTGAAACGATTGCTGAGGGAAGTGGTAATTTTTAACATTCAAGATATCGTCAAAGCGGCCCTTAATGGCGCTGTTATTGTGAATGTCACTGGAGGGTTTTGTTTGCTTATTCAAATGAACCATGGCTCCCGGGTAGTGAAACGGGAAGGTTCGCGGGAAAGTTTTCACATTACATTTACCGCATCCTTCTGGGAGTATCGACTATCGACTCCGACAATTTTGGACGGTGGTATTAGTAATATTTTAAACTTAGACTTATTGTGCATACCAAATGTGTCGTACCACACGTTTCTAAATGAAAGTGAGTGAGACGAAATGTGGAGGTCGTAGTATTTCTAGGAGGTTACCTGCTTTTTCTTGAGGATTTCGACTAAGCCATGGGTTGGGTACTGCAATAAAGATATAAAACGAGGGGAAACAAACTGCCAACTAAAAAGAGATGCAATCTAGTGCCCTTACCCTAGACACAGCGAAGAGAGACTAAGTGAAAGACAGGACTTGAAATGGATTCTCCCTATGTCTGGGAATCGAGGGAAGTTCCCTTTGGCATACTAACTTCCCCTGAACGCAGATGAAATCACCGAGCCATTCCAGAGGCCGTAAGAGAGATCGATTCTCATTCGAGTAGGAATTCAAAAATATTTAAATGATAAAAAATCATATTAAAAGATCGCTGCGAAAGAAATTACGTCTTTTTTTTACATCCGCGAAGTTTTCCTATCACTTCATAATGGTTGAATGTCGGAATCGTTAGTTCTCTATCTTGAAATGCAGTAGTCACGATTCCCTCTTTGCTCTCTCGACAGGTGCAATGGTTCCGGGGAGTTTTCTGCATCCCCATGTCGTATTATACAGATGAATTGGAAAGAATATTTTGCATTGTGCCGGTTCTTTCACCTGAATTCATATTCACAAGTTAAGGGTCTTACGTTCTCCCCGATAGAATATAATTTACCGGAATTTAAAAAAATTATTCAAGTCGTTTCAATTTTTTTAGTAACTATTAAGTTTTGAAGAAGTATTTTTCTTTAGAAAATTAAAAAAGTCAAGTAATAATACATGCTCGACTGAAGACATGTTACTCGAAGAAAGTTTACAAACATGCAAATTAATTTGCCTTTCTGCTTTGAGATAGCTCAAAGTATTTTAGAAAACTAATACCGAGATTTGCTAAGTTTTCAGCCTTGGAGTCTGCAGACCAATACTAATATCTGCATAATCGAGGTTAGATGCACATGTATTAGTGATGCCTCCAAAATAGGTAGTTTTGATCAATTAACATAGAGCTTGAAATATTTTGCAATTAACGAGAATATTTTTGTACTTCTTCGTATTGACTCCTTTTTCGAGTAACCCAATTTTCAGAGGGTTCATTAAACTGTTTAAGATATTAATTTTAAATGCAAATAAGAACGAAAAGGCTAAAGGAATAGTTTATACAAATTGTAAATGCTATTAACGGTATACTTATATGGATAACAGAAACGAGTTAGCAGGCATAATTTCCTTCTGGGAAAGGCTTCAATTGCTTCAATTGAAATTTTTCTCTTTGCAAGGTAAAAATTCTCAAATTGTGTACTCTTCGACATAAATACGTTTATGCCTTTGCTTACGAGTTGTGGAAATACAAACATTTACCTCTTCTCTAAATATGATATTTATGCGGAGTCATGCACTTTCATCAGGATTAGTGGCATATAGAAACAAATATTTTTGTTTTCTACGCGCTAAAATACGTGCGCGTATAATATGGTTATAAAACTAATTCAATATGGAAAAATTTAAGGAAAGTAATGCCTGAAATAATACCTCAGTTCATGAGTTTACATTAGATAGCAGTCGTAGCAGAGGAAATGAAATTCCTTCATCGTTGATACAAAGTATTTTTAGGAATTATATAGGATGATACTAATTTTGTTACTGGGTGATGGCATTTGTTGCCTCTCGTTTACCTTTGTTAGATAAAACTCTCCGAAGACGCCATAAATTGGTGAAAATATTTCACAAAAGATAATTAATGATGATGGTGTTTGTTGAAATCAGTAGTGTTATGCAGCAAATTTTATTCTGAAAAACTAAATCGTTTTAGAAAAGAAACTTTTATTTGATGAAAACTTTATTTGACATTTAGTCAAAGAATTTCCCACCACCGAAATTTTTATCGCCACGTTCTTATCCAACAGCCCAAAAATTTTTACAACATTTGTGTAATAGATCTATTTTGTAAAGGAAAGTGTGAAATCAACTTTGAGAAGGACACCTCCGATAAACACCAGCCGGGTTGAAACAAAATATTTTAACGACAGGGTAAGCCGGAATGTGGGCTTGAATATCACTCTTATTTACTCTTCATTATCACACAGCGCAGCCTTGTTGAAATATTTAACTAGGACTAATTATCATAATTGAGATTGTTGGGAATAATCTGCATCAGTTCTTCATCAATTTGTTCAGCCGTTTAATTAACCAAATATTTCGGAGCACAAGGGGGGCTAGTGCGGGTAGGGGGGAGAAGGGGGTCCGACTACTCTTTGCTAACTGGTGATATTTTTTTTAAGCCCAAATGAAAAATGTACTTAGTATGAAATTAATGATATGTATTCTAAACCTAGTCAACTATTTCTGAAGGAGTAAAATTTCGGGGGTGGCTATAAGCCTAATAATCTTCCTCCTCTGGCCACGCCATTGCTTCACGTTAAAAACGATTTAATATAAAATGTGAATCGAATTGAATATACATGGAATCTTTTCAAGAACTTTCTTCGGAGCGAAAATATTCACTAATGTCAATTTTCAGAAGCAACTGTCAGTGAGTTGAGCGAGTGGAGGAAGTTGCAGCGCCCGGGTTCCGAGTTGCACCCTGACAACGCTTGGGCGCACATTTAAGGCGATACAAACACCAAGTCCCCAGTGAACCCTGGGAAAAATACTCAAAACACGCTTCTTTAATCTGTCTTTTTGGATGGACGCAGGTATATTCCAACTCCTTTTTCTAATCATGTTGGTGAACAACACAATTTTGGATTGGTTTTGGTGAATTCTTGTGAATGCTTGAATTGATGCATTTTTAGAGAAACATGGAGGGGCCCCGTAAAAATATACCCAGTACTCTTGAATATAATATATACGTAACGTGTTCAAAAATCAAGAACCGTTTTTCAATTAAAAAAACTTTACATATGATACTTTTGTTTGAATTTATTTTTGAATGAAAGAGCATACCATAAGCTATTTTTCGAAAGTTGTTGAGGCACTCCTCGTGTCTTGAGACCAACATGTTTATTCCCTCTTGAAAGAAATGCGCAAATCATGAAAAGCACTGCTGCATGGCTTTTTGAAATTTCTTTTTGAGCCCCCTTGAAATTTCGGGAAATTCATCGCATGGTAAGGAAATCGTGAAACGACGATTCTCACGAATTTTCCCATCAATTTAATCCTGACCAAATTTTTATTGACAACAGAATGCCGCCCACTCCTTGGTTCATCATGCTCATTCCTTCGTTGAACTGCCTAACACATTTCTTAACCATTACGTCACTCATTAAACTGTCACCATAAATCTCAACAATCTGCCGATGCATTTCAGCGGGTTTGAGCTCACTTGCATTTCGAATTCTGACAAAAAAACCGTACTCCACAGTCGGTGGGATTTTATATTGACTTAAACTTAGCGAACAATCAAAAGCAGATTCCAAAAGTGCCACAGCAACGGCGGAAATTCTGTCGGAAAATAGTATAAAAAATCCTCTTCCATGTAAAAATAGTTTTTTTGCACAAAAGTGGTGCTTAATTTTTAAAGGCGTTCGTATTTCATTTCAAATGTCCGATTAAACAACGATTAGTTAGTGAAAGCCTATTTATTATGTCTTCCATACTTATTCGAGGATTCGAGGAATTCACTTACGGTGGCGCATGTAATTAGGATGATTATGGTTGAGTTCATTAATATTTTTTTAGAATTAACCGCTTCTATGCAAGACTTGCAAATGGACTTCATCTTACCAAAAGTTTTTCCCATATTCATTGTATTCAATCTGAAAATTTATTGGTTATTTATTATGATTTTTTCAAAAAATTTTTACGTTAAAACTATAACTAAAATTCCAAATTGGTTAAATGTCGCGTTTGTTTTTTTCTCAAAGTAGTCCGTGAACGCTAATCATATTTTCTTTCAAAGGCAAAAGGCCGAGCAAAGAGTCAATTAAAGAGATTAAATTAGAGATTATTCGATTTAAAAGCATTTGGTTATGATTAAAATGCAAATTGGAGCAAGATTGTAACTCTTAAACGTGAATTCACCATGTCTATCGTCATTGTATCTAACTAGGTAATGATTTTCTCGTTTCACTTAGTCATAACTGGCGCTATAATATTACAATTTTGAAAGTTTATAGAAATGTTTTTTTGTTAAATTCTGCCACTTTTAGGCTTAATTCAATAAAAATTCAGGTTCTACCTGCCGTGATACTTAAAATGTGAGTACAAAATTAACAGAATCCGGCATCCTTAATAGCTAATGGATTTATAAATATTAATTCCCATCAATGTTCTTTCCCATATCGCACATAGTGCTATCGTGGGCTTTTATCATTCGTAAAATTAAAGCGAATTGCCCCCATCGCAGGTTATTCGTCTCCTTGAAAAAAATCAATTTGCCACGTCTGTCGTTATTGGCTTTTAACTCGCATCAAATTTAAATTTACTGCAGGGATTAGTAGGGATTAACGTTATCACAGGTTTTATGGATGGTTCCTTTCAAGAATGCTTTATGATTTGCGGGGAAATCGCTCACTCTGTCAGTTTGAATACATCGAGAGTGGGCATAAATGATGACTGAAAGGTGGGCATACAAATTTCGCCTTTTCAGGTGCTTTGGTAAACTCCGCATATTGCTTTATCACATATCATACCTGCTCCCGAAGATGAGGAGAGGAATGAGCTAATCAATTACCATATCTCGAGGAGTATTTATGATTTCGTAAAAGCTGCGTGAATTCACGTTTTTTCTTGAAATTTTGAACCGATCTGATTGCACCTATTTGATAAGGGAAAAATATTAATTTCAAAGTAGAATTTAAGAGGAACTGGACAACGTATCGTGACAAGAATGCTCAAATAATATACTCACGCATTGTCAAGATATTTTTTAAATTGTGGAATGAGATCAACGACTAATTTCTGGGAATTCATAGTAAGCTTGTAGATTTTCAAGCTAATTAAAATTATTTGTTCCAAATAAAAAAATAAGGTGAATCTTTGTATCTTAAAGAAAACGGAAAACACCTATGGAAATTAACGAGCGAGCTCTTTAACTGATTTTGGAGTGATTCCTTCAAATAGAGCTAAAATATCAACACAGTCTATCATTAGAAAAGTGGTAAAGTTTTGAAAACCCAACTGATGGGCTCCTACAATTTTCATGGGGAAAAATATTAATTTAAAACCATCTCCATGGCATGGTAAAGCGCAAGTTGGGTGAGTCTAAACTCTGATGTCCTATAATTTTCCATTTTTTCATCTATAGGGAAAGAGGAATGATGAAAAAAATGAATTGCACATGACATACTCCTTAAAGTTTTCTTATTCCCAAAATGATTGATTGTACAGATTATATGCGTGATTGTCCATAGGCTTGGCTTGCAGGTATATTTCATTTTTACAGAAAGCGTATTATAAAATTTCCGCTTTTTAAGGGAGTTGTTTATGAAACTATTTGGTTATGTTAATATGTAAGTGTAACGATGAAGGTATGAGGTCAACTCCATGGGAATTTTTTTAGATAATATATTCTGTATTATCTATGTGATCCGAAAGTATTCATAATAAATGAGTTTTGTGTGGGAAGGTAGAGAATATAACGTGCTGATTTAAAAAAAATGATGACGCAATCTTATTAGATACGCGTTATAATTAATGGAATCGTACATCCACGATGACTTTCAATCACTGGTGTTATATCTTAGGCTGAAATAAAATATATTTCTGTGCCTTGTAAGCTATTAACATATATTACTGCTTCCGATGAGATGAAGATGAACAGCTTCATAATTGAAAGGAACAAAATTTCACACGGACCACTCGGGGTATATTTTTAAACTCGCGTCCTTCAGGCTAATGGTCCTGAAAATGACTCAAAGAATTATTCGTGAATGCAACTGCATGTGACACCAAGATCGTTGAAATATTTTAAAATAAACTCGGGTGAAAAGACGAAATTTTGTCTCTCAATTTCTCAAGCCATAAATGGGAATTCTCGATTTGCGGACTATATATCTTCTCTTAAACGAATCGAGTGGATATCATAGCGTATTAATTTTCGGAGGGATCTGTCAAATGACCCTTCAGTTGTAGGTTTAGAACCTTTTTCCATCGATCCTCAGAGGAGATAGGATAAAATATCTCGTTCATTTCCTTGGGCTTGGATGGTACGCTGTCGAGGGGACTTAGACGTACTTACATTCTTATCAAGCGTTAATTGTTTAACTTAACTACTGAAGTCTATAGATAATAGTGGTTAAAGTAATAGGTGGTAGAATTCGTTCTCATTATGAATTGAATTACAATGTTTTTAAAATGCTTGGATTCATCTTCCATGACAAAAACATCGAAGGTCGTTCGAGAAAAAATGAAAGAATTTAATTAATCTTATGTGCAATATCAATGGAAAAAGTTTTTTCCCGGGTTTCAAAATTTTTCAGTTTTAAGCTCGGATGCTGCTGTCAACAATTCCACCTCCATTCACTGAAAGTGAATTGCTGAATTGTGAGATTTACATTCGTCACTATCAGATATTTGGTTCTTCGTCACCATCACCACTGGGGAGATCCCTATCAAATATATCCTTTAATTGGTGCGAGGCCGCTTTTACTTCATTCATAAATCGGTTAAAACTTCTCTTATGCACGTATTTTTTTCTCTTAGATGCCTACCAATATATGTTCCATGCATCTCATTTGTGGTCTTCCTGCATAATCCCTTCCGTTTACCTCGACGACTTTCGTTTACCTCGACGATGTGCCCGATCATGATTATTCTTTCTCTTTTTGGAGTTTTCATCAGAGTTATCGCTTCTCCTACTCTTCGTAGAACCTATTCGATAGATGTTCGATCCGTCCGACCATATTTCCACTTCCAACAAAGTTCTAAATTATATTCTTTTATGTTTGAACTGATTTTTCTATACATTTATTTTACGGTGCCTACCCACCGCATTAGAGTCGAAAGGATTGAATTTTTGTGAAAAAGCTTGAAAGCGAAAAGGTTGACAGAGAATAATTGGAATTTTGAATTAAATGAACTCAAATTACTATTTTAATAAGTTGAAATAAATGACATAATTTTCATTTTAAGCCATTTTAGAAGATTTTTGATGATATTGATGATGACTTTAGATTTGTATAAAGCGCAATTATAAATACACCAGGAGCTATGCATGCACCTACCAACCTTGAATGGTTAGGAATGAATTGAGATTATATGACAAACTATTGAGTGGGTTATGTTTATTGCTTGATAAGAGAAGTTTTAACCGATTTATGATCTTCCCAAGATTGAATTATAATCATCACCGGATTGGAGGATGAATGTACCTACATATTTTTCGTTAAAACATTCCTATATGCCTAGTTAATGTAAGGAAACGATGAACTTAACCGGAAGTATATTGAAAAACTAATATTTGGCGCGTCTGTATTCCTCGTCTAAGACGATGAGGTCCATATACTTCTATAAGAATTTTAACCATGAAGAAAAAAAGGACTTTCTTATTTCTATAAAATTAATTGTTATTTTTATGATTTAGTTTGTAGTTTTCCATCAATTTACGGAAAACTAAAGTTCTTTTTCGATATGGATATCAACAACTTGCACGAAATTGAAGTCTGACCCCACTACTTTTAACGAAGATAAATCAGGCCACGATGTGTCTTCCACGTGTGCCTCAAGCGCGCGGATGGACCGCATCGGCTTTCAAAGAGGTCGACGGCGCCCGTCGTGAGCAGTCGAGCAAGTCGCGCAAATCACTCTAGTCGAGGGAAAGGGGGAAACAAAACGGCGAGGACCAATTCTTTGCGACGGATTTGTCGCTTCGGCGATTCGTCACCCTCGTCCATTTTGTCAAACTGGAGGCCCCCGTCACGTCACGCCCCCCCCCCCAATCTTTCCCAGAATCGG
>LYUA01000574.1:538112-549560 GCA_002093875.1 Calopteryx splendens | reverse complement strand
GGAGGGGGGCAGGAGGAGGAGAGGTTTTGAAGTGTTAGTTACACTCCTCCTCCAGCTTCCATCCCTTAGGATCATTTTCTCCTTCTTCTCCCCACTCCTTCTTCCCTCCCCATCCACACCACACCACTCCCCTCCCTCCACTCTCCCACTCCTACACCGCCACTCCTCATCTCTCCTCTCTCTCTCTCTCTCCCTCGCCGTTTCTCTTCTTATAAAAGGCGCCGGCGCCCCGCGACCGTCGCTTGTTCCTTTCCGCTTACCGTTGATCGCGTGGCTGAGCTCCACGGACGCAGGATCTCCAAACACACACACTCGCCACCCGCATCGCAGCAGAGTGGACCGAAGGGGCACCAGTCGAGCGCCGGCGACCGCCTGTGGGGAGACCTGCCGGAGGAAGAATAAAGGGTCGTGAGAGTTTGGCCTTCGACTGCTCGGGCGCTGCGGGAGGAAACCGATTGAAGACTCCGGAAAAGGGTGAGTGGAGTGATTCTTTTCAGTCATACTTTGAATAATTTACCATGCAAGTTTTTTTTTACGTTTTCAATGGCGGTGCTCAAACGTAACAGTGTCTTTTATTCTCACATGTTTAGTTTTTATAGTGTTTTCGTATTGTCAGATACTTACTAAAGTTTCCGTGAGAATTTGGTGAGCAAATATATATATTTTGTGGTCTTTTCTTTTATTAATGCTGGGAAATACTGTAGACTACGCGATCCATAATTTAACACCTCATTGAAAATGATAAGCGATTGTTAGAGTAGGAACACGTGTCTTATGTTTTTGTATTTAAATTTAATGATAGTTAATACTATAATTATTAGTGTTTTTTTATGTTTCCGTTCTCAAGTTATGCGCTAATATTAGAATGTTATGCTACTCATACATGAGGACTTTGTCATTAATATTATTATCTCTCTAATGCCATTTAGGTTCCGCTCACAACGTAGACATTAGATAATATTGTAGCATTTAAAAAATTAATCAATGGAATATTAAAATCATTAACAAACCCAAAAGATATTTCAGTATCAAACCATAACATTTAGTTTTCACGAAGTTTAAAAGTACAGTTATATTCCGGCTTTAATGAAGTCATGAAATTTTCGGTTGATATAGTTTTCAGAGCTTTCCCTTTCAGTTTTTGATATCCTAAAGGGTTAATACTTGATAAAGATAAAGTTGAAACAGAGTTTCGAAAGAATTAATTGCATCTCTTTTTGGATTGATTAATACATCCACGCTTGCGGAGAGAATTCCTTCTCTTTGGAATATCCAATTCCCACTTTTCGCGTTGGGGAAATGTAAGAAATTTTTTGATATCGGTTTCCGTTAGGAGGAACGAGAAAATCGTAGCATAATCTCTGTACAGGACTGAAATGCATTACGCATTGCGCCATTGAGCATTTTCTCCGCTTGTGGTCATGAAATAATCTTAAGTTAAATGCATAAATATAATATTTTTGTTGAAAATGTCTTCAATTAAAAAAAAAGTTTGATCGATTTATTAAAATGGTTGCCTTTCTCTTAAAATATATTAGGAATTTATTTTTAAAATAACTTTAGGTTCTCATTTTCAAAGCTAATAAATTTTAGTAATCATTCAAATTGGAAAACGTCATAAATCATGCCACTACCCACGTATGTGCAGAAGTCAGTGGTATGCAGCATGAAAATAGTGCAACCGTTTGACTATTACAACGATCAAAGTAGATATCATTAATCACCTGAGGAGGCATATTTATTCTCGTTAAATGAGAAATTATATCTGCAGTGACCTTGCATCCCATGCTCGGTTTGCGCCAACATGTCCCCGAAAGGAAAGGTGATAAGTTCCGGCTCTTTTGTAATTATCATTTATACTAATTTTGGTCGATATTAATGTTCCCAATAAAACGGAATTAGTAGGCGTGTAGGCTCGTGGGTATAAAACTGTTATTTTTCCAAGCCATAGGTTTTTTCTTTGGGTAACACACACATCACGGCCCTCCTCCAAATCCAGCAGAAACTGATAGTTATTGATTTTCATACCTTTTATGGCAGAGCTAAATATCTCGATTTATTGAGAAGAATCAACGTGAAAATAGAAATGCTCTTTCCTCGATTAGATATTTATTTGTTACTGTTCTTCATTTGGCTGTTTCAGCTATGCACGAAGCCAGCACAATACGGGGCCAAGTGTATTGCGCCTCTCGCTGGGCTCGGTTTATTGTTTAACTCACATGTTATACGTTGACTATGATTGAAATCTAATGCCCACATCATTTTTCGTCTTTACTAAGGCTCCACCATGTTGGTGTCAAGAACGGAAACATCAAATTAACTCCAGTTAAATATTTAATCGTTAACATGTGGTTTTTAGGTTTATGAATTTTTCATCAATTGTGAAGTAAAATACGCCTAAAACTTAATCTTGATTCCTAGGTTCCTGCGCTACGCTACCGCTAATAAAGCAGGCCGCATGACAAGCAGCTTGCCCATTTTTCAGTAATGGTTATTAGCGGAGGGGGACGGCAGCTCAGGTTATTAGTGCCACTAGAGGTATGAGAGTTGAGTTAGCGGTAGGCAGGATTTTAGGGAGCGGTTGGAAGGGGGGAGAGATACCAGGGAGTCGACGTCGACGGAGTTTGACGTTTCACCCTACGGATGGGGTACTGCACTTGAAGCGCTATCCGCGCGACATCCAATTATGGGACGGAATAGTACCACTGAAAAATCAGCCTCTCTAGAGATTTGAACCCAAGCCTTCGACACCATTACCCACAGCACCAATCCTATCCGTGTACTTTTCCGTTGTCGTAACTATGAAGATAATGCGTAAATCTTTCTTTGAAATTCTTTCCCCTACCTGTTGGCCGCAATGGGTCTTAATACGCACTGCCGTTAAATACAGTGTCAACCTGTGAGTTAAAACCTGACATACGCTGTATCTCAATGCCATTCTTTGCCCTAGACTCAGCAGAATGAAAGAAATATATATTTTTCAATTTTCTTCTCAATTCAAATATTTCTGAATAATGGCTGAAAACAGTAATTTTCCACTATTACTAAATAAATACCTCAAATAGTGAGAAATTTCAATTTTTTCGTATTTTTTATGTTCGGATTTCACCAAACCAAGCCTGAAAGTACGCAATTTGAATATTTCTGAATATTATTCCTGGAATTGGTTTACAAACATTTGGAGACAAGCGAAAACACGAAATATATTGTGATTTGATAGATTTCATAATGGAATATCATCACTCAAGTGCTCAAATATCTCATGAGCCATCTATTGAAAATCGTGAGCAAAATTTGTATTTTGAAAATATTTTGAAAACATCAAAACCGTTTCTGCAACTTTTGAGCATTATGCTTACAGTGTACATTATGCTTATCATGTGGGGATTCAAATTTGAGTGATAAATACGATATTTCAAACTGTTGAAGGATTTATTTGGAATGAACGGAAGGCGGCACTGTTTCAGAATTTATCAGTAGCGTTTTTCAAGCGGAATATCTCCTGAGTGTCTGTAATGTAGTCATTTTTGGTAGTGGCAGGGAAAAGGAAATGCATTATTATTCTGTTCAAGTCTTGTATTATGTAATAGCAATATATATAGCTTATGAGTATTCTGTGTGCGGCATTTACATCACCGTATTCTTCTCAGGATCTTCTTTATCTATTCTCCTCAACATTATAACGGAGATGTGCAAATTGCAACTTCCCTACATTTGTCAGCTCAAAATTTTAAATCTACGGGTTCTATAATCTGCACACGTGGTCTCAGGCCGTTAATGACAAAGCACAGGATATTTATCGTTGAGGTACTATCTTTAAATTTAAATTTAACTTTATTAATTTACTCTCTCACTACACTGTATTTAGAATAAGCGTAATTTTCCTAAATTACGTATTATTTTATGGTTGTTTAATATCTTACTGAGAAGATTCCCTTTGGTAACAGAGGAAAGTTTCATTTTGCTATGGTAAAAGATTTTTATACCAATCATTACCTATGAAAATGTGTTTATTAGGAAAACATTTCTTACTCGCTATTCTATTTTATGTTCCAAACCTACCTTCGGGTTGATTACTATGATTTGGTTCTATTTTATTTATCTCGTTTTTTATCTCAATATATGAAGAAGAGTAAAACGAACAATTGTGTTAAGAGAGAAAATTTTTATCTAGTGTATTTCTTCAAGGAAACGTTTTATTTTGGTTCACTTCATACTTAAATGTTAAAATCACACGGCATTAATATACTATCGCATCCTAATGTTAAGACTGAAACTTATTTTTTTGATCTATGTAAATTATCAGTGGTGGATAATCTTAGCAAGGTAGAAGCTCCCTTTTTTCATTAAAGCCATGGTTATTTTGCTACGCAACAAGCTTGGCAACATATACCAGCTTGTATTCATTTTCACAATTCGATGTCAAACATGCATGGGGGAAAAATTTATTTCCATTTATTTTCTTGGTTGTTTCGAGAAAGATTGAAAATGTGATGTTGTTTTTTCAGCCAATCTCGTTAGTTTTTACAATTCAGGCAAATAAATAACCTTTAAAGGGAAGAACACTTCCATACTCACAACTCCTCAGGCTATAGCCTTATCAGCGAAAATTAAGAAATGATGACTTTTATTATTATACTGCTTAGTGGTTTAAGACATATAGTTGAGGTGTTCTCGGAATGTAATGATGCTAGAATGTGTTCCTTTTGCCGATGGGCGATTAAAATATATGTTTTTAATAAATTGATCGTAATGTCATAAAATTAATCGATCTAATTTTATTCTTACAAGTCTTTCCCTGACCTGAAAGTCTATTGGTGTTTTGAATAATGGTCATCTGTTTCTTCTGAGGAAATATTTGAATAAAAAACACTCTTAACAAGCTGAAAATATTTCATTTTCCAATTTTTATACATGAATGCGCGAATAAATTATGCTCCTTCAACGCTTGGCCCTATCACCTGGGATCACTTAGGAAGCATTTAATATAAAAAGAGTAGTGCTTAGGACAATGTCTATTTTGTTTGGGGATTAGATTTGATCTCGATTCGATATATACGAAAAGTCTGTTCACGGTCATGTCTTGAATATACATTCGTTTTTTGTTTGTTTAAGTGAACGGAGTTTACTATATGTTCAGGCTACAATGGAAACCTAGATGGTATTTTTTAAAAATAATGAGGAGTTTAGAATTAGCTGCTAGTAATGGTACTTTTAGTTTTTCACAATTAAAATTTTATTCTGGTCTTAACGTAAATATTTGACACTTGCTTTAGCACATATATCAACGATAAGGTACTTACTAACAGTCTGGCCTAACAAAATGGCCAATTTCCCGATGTTTCCCGAGGTATTCTACGCCAACGAGTCATTACTTTGTACATGCAAACCTCAAGTTTTCCACAAGACTCAAAAAATATGGTAAGCTTACGAATTACGACTTGCAGATTAATTTGTTGAAATGACGTAGTATAGCATGGTTACAAAGCGTGCGTTGGTCGACTATCCCTATTTCATTTTTTTGTATGATTGCTCTTGGAGCATTAAATATTTTAATATTTTATCTAATACTCGAGTTGAATTTCGTCATTGCCGCAATTGAAAAACAATTTTAAAATTATGAGTTGGAGTAATTTTCCTTGAAACACTGACACTTTCATATTAATGTTGAAAAATCACACCATGCTCCATAACACCCGTGAACGGAGTATGGTAAGGGAAAATTTTGTTATATTACTTATAGACTCAAAATTACAAACGGTGTATACGTTACATTTTATGAGAAAAACTGTAGAATGTTTACTGGTTCACATTAACACAAAGTCATACTTCATGTCATTGAGTAGATCCCATCGAAACCTTTTAAGCGATACCACAGGCAGTCTTTTCTTCACATATTGTTTCCAGATAAACCGCGTTATTATCAAAACTAGTCATCAATTAACTAGAAAACTGTTTTTAAAAATTCAATTTAAATCAAAGTGAAATGCTTTTCACATATCTAAATAGATCTCGTTAAGAGATTTTAAACGATACCAAGCACGGTGGTGTTTCGCTCACTTTTGCTTGGATAGGCTCCGACGGACTTAGTGAAACTCAGTGTCACAACCATTAATACTGAATCCTCCTCCCCGCCCCCAACTGGGAGGCAGGTGAGTGCTGCGCGCTTAATTTATTGCATACATTCCGAATTGGAAAATATGTCAATCGGATAACTGCGTAGCACGAAGATTTAACCATGTAACGGTTTCAATTGAGACTTATTTAATTTTCAGGTGGTCGGCTGTAAGCCTTCCCATACTATCTGCGTTATTAGACGTAGTCCTACGTCTAATAACCTACGTCTACGTTAAAATTAATAATATCAGGTGAGACTTGGCGCAACCAATTTAAATGACAATGGCAAGGCTTGGTTATTTAATAATAGTTTTCTTAAAATGAACCGGTTGTCCACGGACAACGTCATCATAGGTTAATAAATATAGAAGATGCTGTACTATTTTTTACCTGATGATGATGTTGTGCGTAGCATATTTTTAATCACACGTTTTTATTAAAAATATTCATGAATTAAGCAAGTATTTTCACTGTCGTTACTCACCCCTCATGTTTCGATCCATGATAGTTTAGTATAGGAAATAGAATTGTATAGTACGCAATAGTATATTATACGCAATTCAATAAAGTAAACAAACTTAGTTTAAAATTTCTACTAAATGTTCATCTTATAGAAAAATAATTATGGAATTTTAAGCTTCCAATAAGGGCTGTCAGAAGTGAATTCACATTACCTTCCAGAAGTTTCTTAATGCGGAGATGAACCTCCCAAAAATAGCATCCCTCAACCTTCAGCCGTTTCGTACCAGAATTAGTTTATTAGAAATGTAGGAAAAAGGGCACGCGTAGAGTGGAAGTTTGCGACAAAGATGAAGCGGAGAAGATGTGCTTGGGAAAGAAAGGAAATTTCGGGTAATTTCTCTTTCGGGAAATTCTAAGAAGGAATAAGTTAATGGAGGACCTTGGGTGAGGTGGAGGATAGGAAGTGTGATGTAGTCGATGTTGAAGTCTATATTCCAAGCGAGAATACTAGGTAAACAGGGAGAAGAAAATCAGCATTTGGCCTTATAGACGACCCCAGGTGCTGGCCCTGGGCTGATTCAATTCCTGGTGGTTTTTCTGGATACCCTTGATTTCCTGGGAAACCGAAGGAGACAGAGGGAGAGGACATTATTAACGTTCGAATTTCCTAATGAGTGAATTTCGGATTCAGTAGGGTTCAGTACTGGGTGAGTTCCACCCAAATAATCAAATTCACATTTGGATTAAGCACTGGTGGTGTTGATTTATTGGTTTCTTATTCATTTAAATAATTTTATTAAATATTATATTTCATTAAATTAATTTAAATTATACAGTTGTATTTGACTGGTATTCATAATGCTTCATAAGATTTCCTTTAGCGGTAATTTCTTTAGATTCTGTCAAATATTCTTTTAAAGGCTGTTACCTCGATGTTGCATCGAAATATTCTACTATGCTACTTAGAGCGTAACGAATTTCGTTCATATTTAACAGTTATCCTAAACGTGGAGAAATTAAACCCACCGAATATTTTATGTATATTATTTTCAACCTTGATTAAGTTCTAGGAAAACATTTTCCAGCAGTGAAATGGATACATTTCCCTTGATATGGGAACGTCATCCATCATTAAACCACCTTGAGTCCATAATGTGCAGAAATATTTTGTAGTAAACATTCCTTCATAAAAATTTAAGACATTTGTTGAAATACTAGTAAAAACTTTTCGTTTTTTAAATTCTCATTAGTCCTTAGCGTCTACCTTGAATCTAACCAATATAATATTGGAGATCCAGTATCACGAACCGAACGCAAAATATGAATTGAATTACTGTTTCTATGACGTTGGAAAGGTTGGAGTTGAATATATATATATATATATATTATATACTTTGAATTTGCTTTACCGCAAATACATATATATTTATTTCCGGTAAAGCAAATTCAAAGTCAGATATTGAATTGAAGTGAGCGGAAATACAAAAATTCTCTTGATCAAAAAAGCTCTTCTGCATAGATTGGATCTCTCGCTCTTTACTCTGAAATAGCCTCTTAATTCAAAGTCCTCACAAGTAGTGTTATGTATGATAAGTTAATAATTTATAAGCGAACGATATATCACGCTCAGGTTTGAGAATTAATGCACAAAATGCTTAATGATGTCAGCGTAAATGTTCTGAATTTTCTTGTGAATTTTATTTTAAATTGGTACCCTATAGCAGCACAGAGAAACGTTGTTCGTAATGTAAGATATATAGTGGGAAACTTAATTTAAAGACGAAGAATTTAGAACAAAGGCGTTGCATGAAAGCAGGATTTCATCTGTGTGTTTGTTGTATTCATCTTAATGTAAGTACATGTACATAAGGGGTAACCGTCTGGAGTTGGTATCACTAAATTGGCTGAGATCAATGATTAGTGAAAATATTCCAATTGAAATGTGTATAATGTGTTAGATTCTCTTTCTCAAGATTTTCACCGAGACTCTGTGTTTGTACGGTTCCCGCATTAACATAGCAGCACAGTATCGTAATAAATATTTGAATTTTTAAGTGGTCCGACGAATAATTTGTAGGGTTAATCGTCCATTAGTTTAAACGTCAAGTATGAATAAGGTAGGAATATAACTCCCCTTTTTTCGACTTTGTCATAAATGTTGCAGTGGAAATATAACTATGTATTCCTACTTATTTTGGGCAATTTCGGCGCTGATAAAATTTACAAATCAAGGGAAATAATGATTAAAATGAGCTGTTCGTGAAAAAGTATTATTCTGTTATGAAAATTATATGGTGAGAAGTGAATAAGATTTTTTAAAACTTTTTCTGTAAGTACGTATTGCATAAGGAATAGACCCTCACGGGGCTTTGAAAACAGGCCAGCTCCGATAAAACTATTGTAATGCCCGCGAAAACATTTGTTTTTGCGCGTATTTGCTGGCTTCCTAAGTATTTGTGAATTGCCCACGCATGAAGAAAAACCTTTTTCCCCGAACGAATGAGTTTAGAGTTTCTGTTGGATAACTTTATCATCATTTGACAAAACTGGTAAAGTTCAACGACTAAAGAGGTGAAATGCTGACAGAAAGAACATTTGAACACCACGAATCTTTTTTCACGTAATTATGCTACTGAATTGGATTAAGAATTTTTAACTCTCTTTCGACTGCATGGGAAGACAAGTTAGCTTTATATAGTTCGACATCAATTGTTTTATGCGTGAAAAACATAGTTACAGTTTATGTTTCAATTTGAAATCGTGAAATAGCAATTGTCAAAGTCTTCACGTGCTCTCATAGAATATTAATTAGCTGGATAGATAATTTAAATGCGTCTTGGTCGAAATAAAAGTTAGCGGTTCTTAACCAAAATGCATAACTCTTTGGTTAAGTTACATTAGCGCTTAGCGTCTAATTTTGAAACATCTATTTTAAAAGATTTCCGTGCATTTTCCGTGAAATGATAGCCAAACTTGTTCAATCTCAAAAGAGAAGATAGTAATCTTTCCAAGGAACCTTTTTAATAACGCGGCCGTAAAAATCTAATATTTTTTCGTTGATGATGCTATGGAAATGGTGCTCGGAAAATATGTTTTGTTACCAATGTTAATGAAAAAAAACAAATTTATGGATAATAAATCAACTTAAAGGAAATTTATAACCTTTAAATAGCAATATGGGAGAGGTGTGTACAGTTAGAATGATAATTTTTTTTTGAGTGAAAAACCGACATTTAGTAGTGATTCATGAACCTACTTGACGCGTCATGATGTCTGAAAACGTGGATGTAGGCTTCCATGTATCATCGTTTGTTCATTGCTGTGAGACTAAGAAAGCAGGAACATTAATGAACTAAAGTGAATGCATTCCTAGATTCATTGTTTGATCGATTGCTTGCAGTGAAGAAATTTTTTTGATGCAAAAACCTAATCCTGTTGTAGCTGTGTAGCCAAATCTACATGCCTATCCACCTCAATAAGCGACAAAAATATACGCATTAAGGATCGTTGGCCTAAAGATCGTGAACAACATTATTTTAACGTTTGCTTCAAGATACACATTTAGATCTTGAAAATTGATTTCAAAGAAAATGTGATGTTTTCTCCGTTGAGGTGCCGAAATGGTATAATGATTTGAAACGTTATTTTGTGCATTCGTTCACGTCATTCGTTAACACTTAGGGTTATGCCAGTGATTTGCATGTTCTCATAATAAGTGGAAATTATCTTATTATTATACCTAATGATTAATCAACATGAAATATCACTTTTAAATATATTAATCATTTAGAAGTAGCCTGCCGACTAAGGTGGGTTTTTGACGGACCAATGAAATTAGCTTTGCTGCACTTCTTTTTGTGAGCCTCGCCTCAAATGACAATATATCCCGGAGCAACATGTAATGCAATAAACCAGTTTTTTACTCCTCGTACTTTATGCCTCTCTTTACTCCGTCAAGTATGCCGATTCTTTTCGTACCTCTAATACACTTCTGCAACATTTTGTCTTCAACATTTTATTTCTTCAATTTTTAAAATATCTAATGCCTTTGTTATTTGGTACTTCAATTCAGAAAAGAAGAGGCAATGTGCATGCATTTTAGTTACGAGTTTTATGGTATTTATGACTTTTAAGTTTTTTTTCAGAGATTGAGTAAGAAATTGACAATTAAAACCGTAAACTGTATTGACTTAAACAGTTGCAACGCGCTGGGGCCACATATGCAATTTAGATTATTTGCCAAACGCCCATTTACATTTTTTGTCAAAACAAGACTTAAGTTCACATATAACTTACAATTAGGAATGTTGTACCTTGTTGCATTCAAAATATTTGACAAAAATTTTATCACGAAAAGTTCAGTCAAATGCAAAGTCATGGACGGGTCACATACGTACGGGATACGGTGCTAAAACTTTCACGGAGGACCTGTGCAATATTTCATAGGCAAGAAACAGTCATTATTCTCTTAGAATGAAGGAAGACGGCTAAGAGAAATATTTCGGAGATTTTTAAGTCCGATGACGTGCTAAACATCAAAACGACAGAGTTTAGCTTGTTCTTTGAAGTGTACGTGTATCTGGCATTTAATAATGACGTCGCAAAATAGCCCACGGAAGAGAATCGTACTAGCTATTGCTTGGGACAAAGTGTCGAAGAAATGCGTTTAATGTTCCTGGAGTTCATTTTCTCTATGGCACTACCTATTTATAATTGCAGAAGTTTCTAACCTGCAACTGGAACCAGTTAGTAAAACTTCTCTAATGTTAATAGTACATAATTAGGAGAATAATTGAACCCATTTTTGATTAAGAGTTCAAATTTATATTGCGATTTTATGTAGAATTTTATATGCGTTTTTTATGTATG
>LYUA01000574.1:523834-535070 GCA_002093875.1 Calopteryx splendens | reverse complement strand
CGGCGGGCGCGTCATGGGGGGGGGGAGAGTAGAGAGGCAGAGAGAGGGATGCCTGGCTGCCAGCCAGCTCCCGAGGAAGGCCTCTCCTCTGCTTGTTATCTTTGCTTTGAATGAAAGGAGAGTGGTGTGGGCTGCGAGGGGCGGAGAGGAGGAGGGCGGGATGCGGTGAGGGGGAGAGCGATGAGGTTGTGTCCATGTGTTGCGCAACAGTGGCGCAGTGCTTCGCCCACAAAACTCCCCCATCCTCCGGCCCAAGCTCCCCATGTGAAGTCCGTGATATCCTCCGGCGTGTGCGTCCGTGCAGTCCCGGCCAGTGCAAGGGCGAGCTCCAGGGTGTATCCCCCTTCCCACGCGTCATGGGGTAGCGACCACTCCGCGACGCGTGCCGTAGACTGATTCGTCTGGTTATCATCGGGGGGCGGGTGGATCGTTTGCCTCCGACGGTTCGAAGTCGGCGTCAGGGAAATAGGCAGTTTTTTGCTGAGTTGGTGGTTCGATGCGTGGAGGGAGAGGGTGGTTTGTTTGCTCGGAGGAAAGTTCGAACCATTAAATTCGGATTCAAATCTTATAGGAGTCTCACTTCGCGTTGCTGCTGCGAACGAAATTTTTCTGGGGAGAAAATGAGCGATGAAAATTAAATGAAAAAAATAATTACCTCATTCGAAATGTGAAGAGTTATCACCATCTGTCATGGATGGATTATCACCAACTATGAATGATAGAAATGCTACGGTGATAGATAGGTTTTATCGGTCGTTTGCCGGCCAAACAAAATAGTCGATAGCATGGGTAGTTGCGTGAAGTAGTTTAACAGCGCTCATCTGTCACGTGAATCATGATGCTAAAAAAGTTCGTCCGTGATCATGTGTAAATTGCATTCGACGAAATGGATGACCCAATAATATGCACAGATAAGTCTACCTAGTTTTATAATGCAGAGAAATAATACCAGTATCGTTTCGTTTAAATGGTAGCATTTTTGTGTATTCGATTCGGACGGAGCATCAGTTCAAGCTAAAACATCATATTTCCTGTAAGGAGCATAATAATTGTGCATGGTCAAATAATAGTATCTATTTAAAACTTTTCATATATATAAAATAAGAGCATCCAGAATTGAATGAAAGTTTTTGTAATCTATGAGAATATTGATAAATTATGTGAAAATAATTTTTATACGAAAGCTAACTCGCATTCTCTCCATTTCCTATATAATGTCGAATTACCTTTTATGAACAGCAGCCTAAATATTGTTAGTAAGATAATACATAAAATATGGTTTCACATTATATTTTTGATTTTCTGATAACATGATTTTTTTGCAGAACATAAAAAAATAAATGTCCATTGTTTGGGGGGAATCGATCCAAATAAAATGTGGGGAAAAATTTAAATTTCATGACGTTAGTAGGATAAGCAATTTGAATTCTTCCGGTTGAATGAACCATAATTTTTCATATTTTAGGTGGTCTAGCTGAAAAATGTAATCTGCATTCTGTTTTAATTTTTGAATGTATGAATAGAAAATTTTAGACACAAGATCAGAGAGTCGCATGATAACCGTAAATATAGGTTCACATAAAAGCACTATTGGGAACCTGAATTTATGTATACACTTTGCCGAGGCAAAGAAAATATTTGCAGTAGCCAGCTGGAATTGAGCCAAGGGTCATTTTCAAGATCTCTAAAGGTCAAATAATAGATTTCGTCTGCTGTCTATAAGAGTTGAAAAGAAAAGGTAGAATTTCGGCAAAAATATACTTTTACGGGACTGAATCTTGCTTTAACGCTAAGGATCAAAACCTTAAATTTAATGCAATCGAAATGAGGAGATTAGCCTTCTTCATAACTTTTCTCTCTATCATATTGATAAACATTGACTGTGCACATTGTGCTTCTTATCTTTATTGTGCGACAGATTTTTACTTGTTGTTTCCCCAATCTGATGGCAATTTTGCTTCCTGTTTTTTGGTATAATAACAACGATGTCCGCAAATATTTTCATAAGACCAACCACATGGTGCAGTCTAGTTCTTATCTGATGATTATTGATTTTGAAGTCTGTTACTGTTGCCCTTCTCTTATTCCTTCCCTACTGTTGTCTTTCTCTTCAAAGCTTGAGGTTATCTGTAACTCACCAAATGCTCGAGCAAATGTGCTTTGGATGACACATTTTCGATTTGCTAATATTTACACTTAGCGATCATCTCTCCGTTTCTATGGCATATTTATTTCAAATATAAGATGCTCATATTTAGAAGCTCGGTTTGAACTTGTGGTCATGAATGCTGAATAAGTCATCGTATTAGACTTCAGTCTAAATATTTCAAATGGGCCCTTGAGCGGATCCGGCTTAGAAGTGTTTAGTTTCGTCAACATGAAATTAAGAGGTACGGATAGTATTTTCTATGTATCGGGTAAAAATTCATGCATGATGGCATATATTAGCTATTTTACTTTATCTCTTTCAGCAAAAATATCATTTGTTGATAATTTACAACCTGGAATTCGCATTAGCATTTATCATAGGTATATATGCGCGTTTTCCATGCTCATTTGCTACTCCAACGCATATTTCTATCCTGGCAAGTAACTCTTAGAACCACAGTTTTTTCAAGGCATAATTTCTCTTAGGTATTTCAAAGAGTGAAACAGAAAATTTAAAATATCAAATGTGTGGACTAATGGGGACTAATCAACGTCGTTTAGAGTTAACTGCATCGATGCGTGCATCACCGGTGCGTAAATTATGAATACCCTTTGATGGAGTTGAATGATTATGAATTAACCAGGTTTCTTGAACCAGGTTTTGTAAACAAAAAGTGAGAAGCATTTGGTTCTTGATAATGCGAATTTTTCATGATAAATTTAAGGATTGACAGGTAATACTCAAGCATTCAAAATGTTAACAAGTTTAGAGACGAAGTGTCTGGTTATTGATATGAAGACAAAACTATTTTCAAAAAACCATCAAATGGAAAAAACTAAAAAATTTTAATAATCCTGGCTATCACAAATTTTCTGAGATATTTATCATCTCGGGCAATACAGATTATAGCCTATCTCCATTTTTTGCCAGTTTACATAATGACTCATTGTGAAGTTATAATAAACTAACCATCAAATGCAATAATGAATCTTAAAAGTAAAGGTAAGAAACTATGCATAAAATTTTTGAACGTTTGGCACACTTCGCCGGGTCTTGGTTCTTACGGTATGTAAAAACACATATTTTCAGTTTTTCTTCTACTATTTATTAACACGCGATTTTAATATAAAATGACTTCACCGCCGGACACCCACTCACCTTTCTGAGATTCTGAGCAAAGTTTTTTGTGATTGTTGAGTGCATTTTTTCCTAATTCAACTTTAATGATGAAATAAGGTGCTGAAAACCACAATGAGAAATAATTATGAATTAATATTCAGGGGTGAATTTTGTCCATCGAGTTTGAATTTCCCCTTTCACTGGAGACATCGATTTGTCGGATTAAATAAGAAGTACCAAGAGACACTTCACAGTGCAATAGCTTTAACTTGTTCCTAACACTCTCAGTTTTGAAGCACTTTTAATATACTCAAGCACTATCTTACCGATGGATTGGTTTATAGTTTGGTAATGTCAATACAGAAATGACAAAATAATAAAATTACACTATTTTCGCAAGAGTCGATTTCAAAGCCCAGAGACTCACCTTGGGGATAATTGCCTGTTCATTCTGCTTTCTCCTGACGTGACCAACGGTGAATATAGTATTGATGAAACGTTTAACTCTGAATTTTAATTGAAACACGTTTTAAGGATCTGAAACCGTTCAGGGTATTTTTCCGAAGATATTTTGTCCGGGTGCGTGGAGTGGGAATGGCGTGCATGGGGTTTGTATTTTTTAGGACATAATGACTCAAAAACTTAATATGAGTGACAAGAAATGTGATTCTTCACTTTTTTTTTTATCAAAAGAAGACCTCCCTGTATTATATTTCGACAAACATTAACCCTCAGGTAGTGATATTGATTTTGTAGCTTTATAATATTTTATCAATTCACACCGATAAACCTTCTCTACGGTTTTTTTGCATAATTTTGATAAACCTTTAAATACAATGGAATTCTCAAAACCAGCGGGTAAAAATACACCACCTATTGCTAAAAAAAAACATTTAAAGCTAAGTGAAGAATTACATTGGAACTATTAAGAAAATAAAATGTGAAAGTATTAGTATGAAATTCCATTTACAATTAAACTTACAATTAGACATAAAATATTAACAGTAATTTTCATACTTGAAAATGGCTTAAATTAATGTGTTTCACTGTTTTAATCGTTACTGAATCCGTTCTCCTTTGCAATACATGCAATATTAAATACATCTGTGGGAATATGATGATTTAATTCTGTAAAAGTCTAAAGAAAATAAAAATTAAAAAATTATAACGTCCAAGATTACAAATTAAACAGAAAATGCGTGAGTGAATGTTCCTTGTTTTATCTTTTCATAATTATCGAAAGTGGTACTTTTACATTGTATAAGTATAGTCCTCGAAGCCATTACGATTAAGGTCTTATGCTTAGAGTTTAAGTTTTTGGCCTTGCCGGGTTAGTCGAGTGAGCGACGCAACTGGCTGCTTACCCCTAAAGTTGTAGGTTCAAGTCCCACCTATGGGATCAGCGCGTACAGTGGGCTGAAATCGAAAAAAACTGGCTAAAAACCCAAAAATGATTTTTTTGAGTCCGGGAACTTCGCACGATCTCTCTCCAATGCCTGGTACACGTTGTGAATGCCATTTACTTAGGTATTACATATTTAAAATATTAATTGTCTCAAAGTTGACCAAAATTTAGAAAAAAAACCAACCGTTCTCAATTTTTTTTTCAAAATCTTCAAGTTCAAGCTGTTGTTGATCCATTTGGAAGAATTTTATGGATTAAAAACTGATCTAATCTAAAAAAATAATTTTTTTTCTTTTAAAATGTTTTTATTTCATCATTTTATCTTTAATTTTTGTATTTTTACGTAACAAAATGGCGGTCGCTGTTTTTCATCAAACGTTTTGCATATTTGTTTGATACCGACTCGGCTTTACGCAAATTGATTTGTATAGCGTATTTGCTAAAGCCTTCAGAAATAAAATCTGAAGAGAGAAGTGTGTCTTTTCAGTTAGCCGTAAATGAAATCGATCTTTTGATCGCGGAGTCCCGCTCCGCACGTCGACAACCGGGAATATGGACACGCGCTAAGTGTAGGGATGTAGTATGGACCCGTACACTTCGCAATGGCGATGTTAAGGTGCATACCGCGAAGAGACCTTGCAAATATTGTAAGGAAGAAATTTTGGGGTAGTACATATGTAGTAAGTTAGTCGGATAGCAGTGAACGCAAGGCTGTTTACTTTTAAAACAATACAGAAACGAGTACTTATATTTCACTTCTTGTTTTTTCTCTTGGAATGTATCCTTATAACTTTCATATGTATACACGTACATGCCACACGTGAACTTTCAGACAAATACACTCTGTTCCGAACATGGCATTCAACAGTTGTTGTTCTTTTCCCGACCGCAACCCGAAGTGGAATGCGAAAAGGGGCGTTATATGGGACTGTGGGGTCCTTTGGCCGGCCTTTGAGGGTTATATTTGAAAGTAGCTTTCTATTTCTGATAATAAATGAATATGAAGATTCGATTCTATTTCATCAGTGAATACGAACAGCTGTGCTCTTGTGCATGTATTTTTCTCTAGTCAAAAAAGAAATATCTTTGTATTTCCTTTTCCCTTACCCAGACGGCAAGAATATACTCCCTTGAGCATATGTTTCCCACGATACTGGATTGTGTCGCGGGAAGCATAATAATGGTGTTTTCATCTTAAGCGGCTATTTACTAATTGTAGCTCGCTTAGAAAATTTTTTTTCTGTAATTTGGTGTTCATTATTTGTGCCGGCGAAACTAGAGCGAAAAAAAATAAAACTTAAGCTGTTAAAAAGCATCTTCCTGCAAAATCTGGGACTGTTAGATAAAGCTTTTTCTCCATAGACTTTTGTTGAAAAGGATATCATGAATACTACTGCATTGCCATCAAATATCACAAAACATTTGTCCGTTTATTGCATGCTTACTTAAATAGTTTTAAATATTATAATTTTCTTAATCACGCAACGAGATGTGTAATTTAACCACATTTTTCGGAAACCAGAAACTTACACTCGGTCTCTGTTTCGTCCCAAGGCGTTACTACGCTGTAGTTAACATTTTTGCTGTTTCTCGAAACATACTTCATGTGCACTGGCGGAAGGGTATGTGAAACGTGCGGTCTGAAGAGGTGGTCAGCTTGGGTTTGGAGAAATACCGGAAAGAGAATTCTTCTTGGGACGACGCTGGCTGGGAAAACGACGGCGGGTATTAAGAAAAGAATGGGAAGAGGAGAGGTCTCCTCACTTGGAATGGGCGTAGCTCGTTGAATGGGAGACGTGAAAGTGTGGTAGTTTTGAGTATGCAAGTGCTGGGGTTCCATCTCATTTCCAACTCCTGAGCAGGCCACGCTGGTATCCTCCTTCCCCGTCCTATTTTCCTCTTCACCCGGTCGGTCGCCTCGAACTAAGCGCGGTCCCACCGTTATTTCCATACGTGCCCCGGCATCATGCTCCTTCGCCCTCTCCACATACAATATGCTGCACTGCCTGGAACTGGATATCCTTTTCCAAAACGCTCTTTCATATCCCTTAATGAAACGTCTCCAAGCAAAATATAATACAAAGTTAAGGCTATGGGTATTTAAGGAGAACAGAAGGTATTCATCTTCCATGTTCAGTTCGACCGTCAAAATATGGCCGAGTAAAGCTATGCTAAATTAAGGGTCTTATCGGGCTAGGATTTTGGAAAAGCTACAGGAATTAGGCAATAAAGACTTATGCCTTGATGAATGTGGAATTCATAAGAAAATTTAGTTTTTTCACTATTTACGTTATTCTTTGACAAAGATGGCTTCAGATCCTTAGTAATGAAAGTTCCTTGCAAGGGATCAAGCGGTCTTGAGATATTGAATTTTTTTTTCGTCTCCACGAGCGTTACTTCTGAGATTTAAATCAAAAGGAAAGCTGTTATTTTTAGCATATCAATTTCAAAAACCTTAAATGAGGTTGCTCGGACATCCATATGCACCTTTAGAAATCGCCTTTCTTCCCCGACTCCTGTTCCTTCCTCCACCTCGGTTCCACCATGCCAGTTTTTGGACTCCCTGCCGCTTGGGTATCGTGATGGGGGTGCGTTGGTTCAAAGTGAAAAAAATGTAGATTACACCACGTAGTTCTTTAGGTCTTGTCGCCAACTCCAGGTTATGGTTGTTTTTATTCCTAATACAGAACTCTAGGTCCTGCAAAGCCTCTCATATTATAGTTGCAATAGTGTAGGAAACAAGGCGGTGCTGGGCTAAGATATAGATAGCGAGAAATCTTCTTCCCTTCAGTCGGATCGGCATAAGATCGAAGTGATGCTATGGACTTTATTCAAATCTCTCAACAATCAAGTCGTTGTTTTTATTCCACTCTATTAAGGTATTTAACTTAGAAAATAGTATTTTAGTTAATGACAACCTACATAAGGAAAATAGAGTGTCTCTGCTGTTATTTGCTTTTCACTGCATTTACTCTTAAATGCATGAAAATATAATTTTCTCAGCCTTTAAGAAATAATTCCCCTTAATTCACTTTTATGTCCCTGTCACCTTCTAAAATTTAATTAACATGAACTATAATTATGAAAATATAGCATTAGAGGAGTTAATGATGATAATAGCTATGGAATGAAATCTAAATATCACTTAATACTTAAAAATATATACATTTTGTTTTCCTTAGTGTGATTCTGACTTCGTTAAATGTTTATGATTCTTACATCAGCATGTTCGGCCCCTGGCTCGTCTACTGGGTAATTTATTTTACGCCATTGTGTGATTTTTATGTTAACACCTTTAGCTAGGTGTGAAATATTGAACTTTACTTGGAAAGGATAACTTTCCTTTTAGATATCTAGCAATCAATAAAAATTTTAGCCAGTAAGGGTCCACTGGACAGGAAAACGTTTGCCAGAGATAATTCGATGAGTGATTCAGATAATTATTTGAGAATTATCCTGGAAATTTTCTTAAAAAAAGAATTAAGAGTGGGCGGAAGGGAAAACTATTAGAAAAAGATCCGAAAGTAGTCAATTGGACTATATTTCAAGACGTCGAAGAGGCGTGACGCTGGCTAAAGAAAAGAGATCCCGTGATATTTCTCGTTAAACATGTTCAGATGGCTCTACTATCGTGACAACGAAGTGAAGTTTCCTATCAATTGAATTTTTATGAATTGAAAGATACGAGGAGTGGTTTTATTTCAATATTCAAGATCTGAATTCATCCCAGCACTCGCATAACGTGTTTGCACTTTTTTTTCATTGGAAAAGTTTATCATTACAGAACAAAGTTGTTACGAGGGAAACTTGAGTAAATACAGGTTGACTGTGTAACTGTGCGGGAACGTAGACGTTACGGATTTATTGATGCCTAAGGCCATCAGAAAGTCGGAGAAACTAGGACGATTTAAGAAAAAAAAACTTTTTCAGCTTACAGTAAGCTTTTGGAAGACAGCCTCGAGGAAATTTTTAGTAACACATATTATTGCGTTATTAAAGTATTAAAAAATGTATTAGAGATCATACTTAACTTAATAAGATTTTATATGAATTTAATCAATGAATTGAACTAAAATTAATAAAATGTTAATGAGCCAAAAATTGCAACAAAAATTTAAAATAATAATAAAAAAAATAGAAAATGTGGTAATTTTTTTGCTGCAATTTATGTTTATCATTAGTAAATTCTGCAACCCGATCGTCTCTTTCCACATGAGCGGTTTTTCAGTGACAAGCGACAGTTTTGCCATTGAAAGTTGGCGATCAATTTATCCGTATTCATATATTATACTCATGCATCGTATATTATATATTCATACATCCATGCATATCTCTCTTTGCTGTAGATGGACAGTGAGTTTATTTGTCGTCGATGCTTAGGAAGTAATCAATGTCTTTTCTTTACACGTTACTGTTTTTCAAAATGAATGACGTTTGGGAAAATATTTTGACTAGTCTGTCGATAGGTGGGTATAGATTTAGCGTAGCTGCTTTGAGGAATTGGAAAACAGTTCTTGATCCATTTTTATAGAAAATGCCTAACACCTGAGAGATGTCACTCGCGAGAAGTGAATGAGCTCAGTCAAAACTCTTCCATTAGAATTAGACTTTCATTGCGTAATTTAGGTGCTAGAGTGGCTCCGAGGAATATTCACTTGCACACTATTTCTTTCATAAACTCCGTGTTGCAGTGGAAAAGGTTAGGAATTAAATTGTTCAATGCATATTTTCACGATGGACCTTAGTTTTCATTCAGAATCATCCTCCCGATTATGACTTCATATATTTTAGCGCCTTTCCTGGTTTTAGACAATCAATGACAAAAAATATTGCTACAAACTACGCCAGATTTATTGTGCTTGAACATCCGGTTAGGAACTGAAAAATTCCGAATAAATTCATGTCAGAAAAAATAGACCATCTCATCCTCAAAGTATTTATCCAGTATAATTGCTAACTTAGTTTTAGGTGAAATGCTTTGAATTCACAGTCCAAATTAATTTTCATCCCATATTTTTTAATGCCTGCAAGTGTTATTAAAAATACACTTGTACGGAAATATATCTTGCTCGAAGTAAGCTAAGGGAAGCATCGATGCCTGTTTAGTTTTCCGACCTTATGGTCCTCGGCTTATCCAAAGTTCAGGTCACGGAAATGTTTGTGACCCGAGTGGTTTCAACTCCAGGACTCGTATTAATTTCCATTATAACAGTACTATAGCCCCTTGTCAGGATGCGCAATAATAAGCATCATCTTTGTTTTCACCTAATTGAAAGTAAAAAAATATCCATTTGGAAGTTTCTATGCGACTAATTAAGGAAAAAGTCGACGATGCTCCTAGGGTGCCAATTTTGGAGCTGAAAACCGTGCTGAAAATCTCGAGGTCGTGAGGTGTTTGCGTTGTTTGTCCTCACTCATGAGTTGGCCTCCTTTGAATACAGCGAGTACGTGATTTAATACGATTTTGGTTTACATCCACTGCATAACAAGTTTGTGACTGGGTTTGGTATTATGAAGTTCTCCAATCTGCTGCTCAAGCTGTTCTCCGTGCACATCATGAATTCTTCGTGATGCCTTTTCAGGATATAAGAAACTTTGATATTTAGTTCTTTTCCATCCAGAAGAGAGTGTATCTTAGCTAGTATTTCATTACATCGACTTATTTGTTATTTCTCATTTCCAACTAGTGGGCTCGTAAGGTCAGGAAAATCCTACTTTGCTATTTAAACTGTATTATTATTGTGTCCCTCAAAAGTGAAGAGTTAAACATTTGTCGTCATATTGAGATAGACATTTAAAAAAATCCTTTCATAGAAGGACCTTCTGTGACATTAAATAAAGCTCCTTTCAAGAGACATAAAAAGAAGTAAAAACGGGCCAATGTGCATGAATAGTGAGTATAAGAGAGCGGAGAGAAATGCACACAATTATTCAGAAACCATTGATGGACACTATGATCCCCTAGGTGAAGAAGCCTCGTAATTTTGCTTTTAAGAAAGTCATCAAACCGACGTCCTTCCGTCGCCAAACGAAAAGTGTGAAATTATACGAATGAAAACGTCAAGGAGGGGTGTTAGTTCACGTTGGTTGGACCTTGAATACACTTCGAGCATTTGGGACCCTTCGCAGGAGGACCTAATCTCAGGATTGAACAGGATGCGGAGACAAGCTGCCGATTTCTTGAGGATTTGAGATGAACGCACAGAAAGCGTCACATTATTATTGGATAGCCTGGGCTGGAAGCTCGAAGACTACATGGACGACATAAAAGATTGGATAAACACAATTGTTTTGACCTTAACGCTGACACAGAGAGAATAATTTTAGCCCTACTTAACATTGATTAGCGAGACTACAAGGAATAGTTGGGGTTAATTGACTGCAGAACGGATCTAAATAAGGAATCCTTTTTTCCTGACACGATTCGTGACCAGAATATTATGAGCTATCGTTTACGACGAGTTGAACTTCCTGAAAATAAAATGGCACCCAAAGTAATCTGTGGTGGTACCGATGTATGATCTAGTATTTTCCCGGCGAATAATCTGGGTGAAGTTCTCTCG
>LYUA01000574.1:513172-523803 GCA_002093875.1 Calopteryx splendens | reverse complement strand
TGAAGTTCTCTCGGGTTTCGCACCGGGTTAGTATCTCCATGTCTTCCTCCTGGAGGAAGACATGGAGATACTAACCCGGTGTGGTGGTACCCATCTCTCCAATGGATAGTGGTATAGCACCCTTGTCCCTGCACCCACACGCCTTCGCGGTGGCTTGCAGTCAAGTTGTAGATTTTTATTTCCTGAATTGAATTTGTTAAGGATGCTCATCCTTTGCATTCGTATTAAAAAGTTTTTGGCTGTAGTTATCTTTAGGGGTGCCAAGAAGAAGGCGAACTGGTTAATTAATGACTGCAGGATGCTTTCAAAACGCGTGAAAATTTCCAGGAAAAGATTTCGTCATTGATAATACTTGATAGTTCCGACTACTATGAGCATTATCTGAATACTCACACTCATAGGTAATTGCGTTACGTATTATGGACGTTGTGACGTCTCTTGAGGGATAAATGACTGTTTCCGATGCATAACACGCCAGAGAACTATTCCGACCCACCAATGAGCATCGATCAGACGAACTTTTCCGCGCCAAGAACAAAAGTGTCCCCGTGCCTAGGTATGACGCAAGGAAACGGGATTCTCCACTTTTTCCCGAGGAGCACACCTTCCGCGCAGAGGAGGGGTGTGTGATCGAGGAAGAGAAAACCCCTTAAGAGCTCGGGAAATGGCGAGAGCCCTTCAATAAAACAAAAGAAAAATTAAGTGACTCATAAAATTGTGCGACACCCGCGCGTCGCGAGGTTGACAGCCAGGGGGCTCGACGCGGAGTCAACAGTCGTCACGTCTCCCGCGCGACCCGGCTCACGCCACGCCCGCCCCTCGAAGTCAAAGCGAGGGAGAGCGCCGCCTCTCCGCCATCCTCCCGGCACGCGAGGCGGGGGTAGACCGCAAACGTTTACGCACTCAGGGTAAGCCGACGAAACAATCCGACAAGCTCCTTCTTGTCCCTCTTATTCTCCTTCCCTCGGAACCCCCATCCGAAAACGGCTGGGGGGGGGGGNNNNCCGCACTCGACTCGCGCCTGAATATTTTAGGGAACGAGAGCGCGGGAAGGGAAGGCGGAGATGGCCGGGAAATTCTCTGGACGGCGTGCTTACGCACTTTAGAGCCTGCGCCACCCGGGGAGATGCGGTGAGGGGGCGCGCTGCTCAGGGACGAACATTTTTCCCCGAGATAGAGAGAGAGAAAAAGGAAAGGGGGGAAGTGGCGGGAGGAGGAGATAAAGGGAGGGAGCGAGGAGGGTTGTCGCGAGAGAGGGAAGGGCATGGGCGTGAGGCGCTGTTCGCGGGAAAAATTTCTTCGTCCACCACCTCCACGAGGGGGAGAAATTTAAAACAGTTGAGGCGCAAAGGATGCGAATGGTATGCAAACTGCTGGTGGAGAGGGTTATTTTGCGCAGCGGTCAGCAGGGGATGTCGTCATTTCGGTACTGCTCGCCCCTAAGAATGTTACCGCACAGGTGATCTTTGCCACCACGAGGCTATTATTTTACCAACAGATGCGCATATATGTGAATTATTATTTCTTCTGCTGGGCATGGAAACGTATTGAAAAACTTCTTCTCTGTCAACAATTTGAAATCAGTGGTTAAGGAAGTCAAATACTCACTCTTGACAATATTTCTTTATTGATGTATTAAAATGTTGACGTTTCTATGCATCTACTAAACAAGTTACACAAGTAAAACGACATCATGTACTTCCCATTCCAAGATAAATATTTTGTTATAAATAAAAATCCCTTGTGACCTTTTAATCAGGGTTACTATTAATTAATTTTCCTTAATAGTCTACGATGAATCAAATAATACGGTTGTAGATATATTGAATACCTAAAGGCAATCATATATTCGTTCAAGCCACCTAAATTTATCCACGTCGACGAATGATTGACACCAAAGGTAAGGTAGGAAAAATAAATGTCCACAGATGAAAAGTCTTTAGGTAAATATAATAATATAAATATAACATATCTAAGAATCTGCAAAGCTCATCGAGTATATAGCGCGATTGAATATTTTTTTAACAGTTACAGTAATTTCTACAGCTATTTATCTGTGTATCGTCCGATAAAGGAAATAATTCTGAAATTATTAGCACAATCATCTATTTTTCATACATTATACAAATAATACATATTGATAATTTAAATCAGGAAAAAGGACCTGAAATTTGAAACAGAGATAGCTAATCAACATGTTTCTGATTTTTTAAATGAAGTTTCTAAATTCCTTTTTACTTTTAGTTTCATTTAACTTAACCTAAATTTTGTACCAATGCTTGTTCTGTTCTCGATTTAATTACATATTTTTACGATCACGAAATACTTCAAATTTCGCAGCATTAAGTTTTACACCCCAGTCAAAATTTGTATCCCTGCCCAAAACTTTTACACGAGTCTATTTGCTTGAACAGTGGGTTTCGATCCAACTTGCCATTAACAGTTGAATCGAAGCCCAGTTTTTAAGTAGAAAAATCTAAGGATTTAAAATTTTAGGCTGAGAATTAGTGTTTCACGTGCGTAAAAGTTTAATATGTAAGAAATTACATCAATTATCAATTATTTCTCCGAAATTTCCCAGATTCACATGTTTGTTCGTGTCAGTAATGTTAGTTAATTTCTTCTTGAAACGGTGATGTCCCTTCCGAGTACGTGTACCTAATGTAAGGTCGAATTATTTGTTGAAGCCCTAGGAAATTCACATTCCGCACTTTAATTTTCTGAATATGGAATTGGACCTACGATCAACTGTTGGAAGTGTGAGGTTTAATGATTGTGATGCTGAAACACCCCTTGACGAAATTGATTCCATGATGAGGCAATATCATTTTGAATTCGATGTCAAATTAACAGTTCGTGTGTTATTCGCAGCTAAATACTGACGTAAAAATTGAATTGAAATTCTTTTAGTAATTATTTATTCACGCATTAATTATCTTCCATACTTGATGTTTGGTGCCTCTCATTTCAATTGAAATTTTCGCACACAATTACGCTTACTTGAAATTTGTCTACAACCTAATGGTCGTACAAATATATTTTCGGATCCCTTATCCACGAATCTTTGAAAAGATAGGGTACCAACCAGGATACATAATGTATAGAGTGGAGTAACGCAAAAGGATTATTGAGTTTTCGGTGTTAAGTTAATGCTATTTGACAACCGGCTCACTCTTAGGAAACATGTTTTGCACTAACCGGTATTCTTTAAGACAAAGCTGACAACTACTGATCAGGTATCTGAAAAAAATCTTAGATAGATCATTCATCATTTTATTTGTTTATTCATAGGAAAAGTTTTCATTCAAACAATTATGTTCAGCGTCAATTTAACCATTTCTCGTAGTAAGAAATAAACGAGAAAAATTTCTGAAAAACATTACTTCCTCTACACTTGTGGTATCTATATTATAATACGGAGTAACAATTTGCCGATATATATTTTATTGCATTTCAACAGAAAAGCCTAGAGGACATAAAAGCTTGATTCCTATATGCTTCTCGGAGAGTATTAATTCCATGATGAATTATTATAAAGTCAGTCAACAATGTGATCTCTTCCCGCCAACTACTCTGTTACTGTTACTACTCTTTTATAATGACTCAGGCTAGGAAAATAAATAATATTTAACCTGAATTTCTTCCTTTAATCATGCAACATAAAAAATATTACTTACTTATAGTTTTGGGAAATCAACACCTATTTGCTTGTTTTTCTAATGGGCATATTTTATTTATTGCAATCGCCATTTACTTCGCTTACTAATAAGAAAATTAACATCAAGTTTCCAGTTTAGAGATAAAATTGAATAACCTCAGGTAATTTTTATGTGCTTAAGTTATAGACTAAAATGATGTCATTGTATTTCCGTTATCCTGAAATCCATGTTAAATTAATTTCTAAAAATCCCATTGTAATTCTACTCTCAGATATTTTTCATCGACTCTTATTTATGAAATCAAGTGAAGTACTTTAAACAACCGAGTCACGATAACTACTATCAGAAGGCATCACTTGGATATTTAATAACCAAACGAAAAAGTAAAAATATTTCCGAAACTATTGATTTGAGGGAAAATGTAAACCGAAAAATTAATAGAAAAACATCTCAAAAATTTAATTTATTGTTATTAAAAATTTTAAATCATCTTAATATCATAAATAGGGAATTTTTTACTAGGACCCGGATAAAATATATAAATGCCCTACATTTTTTCACACAGTTTACACAGTTTTACACAGTTTCACTTCTGGTTGATGGACGTTATTTAAACTCTTTTGATTTCTTTGACTAATAAAATTAGTGAATCTAAAATTTCGTGTTGTCGATTCGTACTTTTGGAGTTTAAGTGCCTACAAAGTCCCAATTGAATGGGTATGGGGGAAAATGCTCAAAACATGCTCAGGGTTTCTCAACATTTGTTTCTCCTCTGAAATATTGAATTCAATCGGTTTCTTGAATACGATGCCCTTCCTCGTTTATCTAAAATGGTAAACATCTTCCCCTTTTTCTTTCCTTTTTTATCACCTGTGATCTTCCTCTTAAGTTCCTCTGCCATTTATTTTCTCCGAAAATAATCTCTCAGAAATGTTGATAAGATAGTTACAGTTATTTATGCGGGAAATAATTGATATGACCGCTAAACGTTTTAGGTCATCGTTTTCCGTACACTGAAAAAGGGTTATGTATTCACTGACAGAGCCCCTAGGTCGTGTGGGAAGTTTGAGCAATAACGCCGATCCCGTTTCTATTTTTAAAACAGGCTAACCTTTTCTTGGTAACGTGAATTTATTTTGTTTGGATCCTATATGTTTCTTTACGATGATACATACTTTATATGAGATAAACGTATTGAGGCAAATTTGCAGTTTATATTTAAAAAAATGCTTACTGCATTACTTCTATCTGTTGCAAATGTAGAAGTACTCAAATAACCCAAATACTATTACAGTTTGAGCTTTTATGTTTCTGTAATGATATTCAATTTACCACCATATTTGTCTGGTTGTTTATGAAATTGCACAAGTGTGACCAAAACGGCTGATGCGAATTCATTCCTTAATCGGATCTTGGTAGAAGTTATATTGGTGAGTAATTAGAACAAGGTTAGAATTTTTCCTCCAGTGTAAATCTATCTTCCCAAGGAGTTCAATACGATAAAACTGAGTGGTCCCAACAAAGGATACGATGAAATTTCAACATGCAATATTTAACGGGGAAAGCTAGTCCGTTTTGCAATGGATTCAATTTATAATAAAAAAATCACAGATGTTAATCAGTAATGGCACGGAATTCCGTACATGGGGACCGAAATATGACGAAAGCCAAAAGCTCTACATTGAAACCGGTCGCAAACAGAGTACGAACACAAGTATTATTAACTTATCCTTCAAATTATGATGGTCCTTCTGAAAGTAGTCCACATTGAATGCAATACACTTGTCCCAACGTTTTTTCCAATCTTCTAGGACATGGTGGAAGCCATTTTTTTTATAGATCCTTCAAAATCGCCTCAGCAACCTTCACCGCTGCTTCTGATGATGAAATACGCTCTCCACGAAGGTGTAATTTCACATCGGGAAACAGAAAAAAAATCACCTGGGGCCAACAGGATTCCTGTAGCATTACATGGGCCTAGGCTGACGATTTACGTTCAGGCGAAAGCAGAATTTTAGTGCAGCGTATTGCTTTCATCGTTCCCGTATGCGAACTGAACATGTTTCAAATATCAAAGGCTGCCGTTGATACAAATATTGAAGTCAAATCAATGAAAATTGTCCCACACATACATTACACATTAAGCTAACAACATAACATAAAGTTTAAATTTGTCACTATAAATTATGCGAATAAATATTTATGATCAATTCTTTATTGAACAGCCATCGTACAGTCTGTGGATCATTTTATTGTTTCCAGATCGTGAAGCAGTTCCACCAAGCGATGCCCCATCGCCTATATTTTTTTGCTCAGAAAATTATTTTCTTTTTCTATTTTTTCCACTACTTTTCCCCTTTCCACTCCTTTTTTTCTACACTTACTTCTTCTGTTAGTCTACTGCGCTATTACTCTGCCAAGCCTTGTAAATATATTAATGATTTTTTTTCGCATAAGTTACTATGGACTACGATCTTTTATTAAGTCATGTTATAAGATTTATTTCACTTGAAATGAGGGCTCTTTGCCCATCTATAGTCAATTTATAACATGAAAACTTTTGAGTCAACCTTGAAGATTGTACATTACGCATGGAATAATTCGTTCCTAACTATTGTATCTAGGAGGGATAACAATTTTTTCACCCAGCGCTAGTTTTTGTCCTGATTTTCATCAACGTTTTCATGTACAACTTCAAATCAGATTGGATGTCATCAAAGGTGTTTAGGGGGCACCACTGGGAAAAGATTTAGAGTGACAAGTAGAGAAAAGATTTAAAAGTAGCGATTTATATATTTAAAATGTTCTTGACACGAGTAGGTTATCATCACACGAGGGGCCTCAAATCAAATCCGTGGTTTGAGGAACACTCGGTAGCACGGCTGGCACGTGTAAATAACGGTAATAATGGAAATGTAACTCGAGATACATTGCATCATATTTTTCTCTTTTCGACGATCGGGTACGCCAGGTTACTACTTCCAATTCTGGGGGCCACATTAATAACTAATACCTCGAAGAACTTGGTCCGTATGAAATATTATCGGAAGAATTTTGTTCGTTGGGATGAAAATTATATTTCATTGAAATATGAAAATCTCTTCTGGAATCCAAAACGGATTCCTATGGAGGAAATTGCTTCTTTTAAGGCCAAATCCGTGGAAGTAATTAAAATAGCGACCTTTCCCATCGATATGATAAAGCTTCAGAATCGGGCCTCCAGAAGGCTTTTTTGAGGCCTCTTCTCAAAAAGTTTTCACCACCCCATTACGGCTCCTGATTCCTCACGAAATACCAGGATTCATCACTGAGTTCACGGGCGTGACTCAGTTCGGTTTCCGCTTGAATTTTCCATCGCTTTGGAACACGACTGGACTGAAAGTAGAAACATTATTCTGTCCCGATGTCATGCACAAATTTAATCCAAATGAAATTAAGAAAAAGGAAAGGTTTTGGAACCGGATCCTCAAATTGCCGAATCTGTATTATCGATATAAGGAGGAGAAAATACTCATTTGCAGAAGAGAGGGTGGCCTTGAACAAGGAAAAAGGCTAAGTTAGTCGGCATTCTTTTCTTGTAACCTTTGTAATATTTCCCTGCGCAATACCCTTCATTGAGATAAAATATTCTTGTATTTTCATTGCACTCATAAGAGTATTGTGACCATATTTTTGAAGCATTTATTTAGTTCAAAATACCACTTCTATGCGACTACTAGGTGAACTTTTTTCCGTAATCTGTATGTCGCTCGAGTCACTTTTTTGACAGTGCAATCTGTTATGATTCCCGCACCGATGTATTCTGCACATTTTTCTTGCCAGGGTTTCGATGCATGTGTCGTCAGGCGTATATGGCAAAAGTTATCACTTTTCTTTGTTCTCCTTATTCTGGGAATATGTACTACTATTACGAGTAAGCTATTTTCCAAACATCCCTTCCACCGGCTCTCTTTCTTTTTAACTTCCATTTCAATTTCACTCTTGTTATCTCGTATTGTATTACGAATAGTATTATGTTCCTCTAACTACCCTGGAAACTGGATCGACCTTTCTCTGAATCACGCTTTCTTTCTCCTTTAGATAATTTCTTCGTCCACTCCTCTATGACTTTTCTCCCTCCTGAATAGCCTCATTTATTGTATATTTATACTCCCCTCGTCATTCTGCTCAGAAGTTCTTCCATTTTTTACTCTCTTAAATTAGTTTCAGTACATCCTTCGTATTCCAGGGCTCCCTCTTAGTGGGTTCCCCTCCTCCTGAAGAATCTTTTTTAGTTTTTAGTGGCTCATTTGAAATATTCTTGCATCTTTCTTCTACTTATCCCGAATTATATTTGTCCATGTCTACTTCCAGCGTTTTTCTTTAACACTAGCCTCACTTGAGTTTCTTTCAATTTTTACTCGTCACCTGCTTTTTGTTTTCTTCTTCAGTTTCCAAAAAATAACTTGGCACCTAAGTATCACTAACATAACTACCTTTTGCAGTATTTGGCTTGTTACTAAATGAACCTCTGCTTCACTTTAATGTGGCCAAATTGAGATCTCCTTCGCTTTCGTATTATTTTGCTAGATCCACTCTTAATGAGAAAATTTTCTAGTGCGAAATAATTTTAATTCCCTTAATGTTATTAACACTTGATGCAGCTAAACAATCTGCTCTGCTCTTATAAGCGATAGCTCTCTTTTTCTTTGCCCAATGACCGAAACTCACCTCTAACTCGAGGTGAATTTCCTTTGGAGCACGATCATCTATAAAAAATACCAGCAATCAACAATCGTCATCTAAGATAGTCTACCTTTTAAAGGTGAGTTTTGGACGCCCACTAAAACACTATTATCTTCTACACATGCGGGTGATATGATTATGTGTGTAAATTTTGCGTGAGCCTCTTCTTACTTGCTCCACCTTTTAGATCCTCGTACGTTCTACGACCCTCTTCCGCGCATCCTCCCTTCTGTTACGAACTTCAAACATCCCACTGCCTCCCAGTAATTGCTCCACCCTTCTTTTATCTGCCTTCTTCGGATTTCGCGTACCAACTTCCTCTTATCTCCCACTACATTTAAAACGTCGCCATTATTCTTCCTCTCAGTCCAACTTACTTTCTCCACTCATCTCAAAGTCTTCTAATATATGTACTCTCAATCTATGGCCAGGTTTTGGATCAATACAGTGCTGCGCTGCATATTAAAGTTTTTCTCACCAAGCTTAATTAACAATAATAAACGACTATTTAAAACCTTGAGTTTCGTCATATTTTGTTTAAACTTATTTAAATTGGTATAGAATTATTTTTCCAGTTTTTCCATGCTTGCTTCGTTTCGATCGTAGTTGTCGCTGCCGATAAACGGAGAGATTTAAGTTAAAAAAACCCTTGATTTAATGTATACCGAATGTTTTTTGAATATTTATAATGTATTTTTCCATTAATGTATTTTTAGGAAAAACATGTTTTTGATTTCACTGTACCAGAAACTTTAATGTAATTAACATTTGCCCAAGGTATTTGCAACATCGCTCTTTTGCATAATTAATTCAACCAATCGAAGTATAATGTCCCTAAAATCATATTTCTACAACTCTAGGCATAATTCTGCACTCGAGGGACTTTGACACACCGAAGTTCAATTTTATTTGGTTCTTAAATATTTCGAGAAGAAAAAGTTCAATTGCTTTATAGTTTATTTTAATTGAATGTGTTTATTTCATTACAAGAGAATTTAGATGTGTTTCATATAACTACGACAACGGACTTTTTTCAGGGAAATTTGGTGATGCTTAGAGTGTTTTTCTATCGTCAAGGCACGTATGGCACAAACCTAGTTGAATTTGCGAGAAATATTGCCGACGTTATTCGCAAGCTCAGCTTGTGCTTTTTTCTCGGATACGGAAATCGAGTGTTTCAATCTTTTAAATATTTGAAAATAGACTCATAGATCAAGTTATTCAAATGGTTCATGCTTGCATTAATTATGGCATCGTACGTAGAGATCTACTTTTAAATGCGTCATCGCAAACTTTCCATCGACCACTTGGAAATGTGACCTTCGTGTATCTTGCCTTGAATATCCTACTTTCGGGCAAAAAGACCTCACTGCATCTGCGAGGGTGTTTCACTTAAAAAAATATTAAGAGAGAATGCATAATAACCTGCGCTAATTACGTCAAACGCTTTCGTCCCAGACAACTGCGGAGATACCTACGCCCTCCTTTCGCTACTAATCACTGCTTTCCTCCTCGTGTTTGAGCTTAGATGAAGCAAGCTCCCACGTAAACAGCTCTTAACTTTAAAAAAGTAAAAAAAAACGTTCTTCCCATGCAAGCTGATTTTATAGTGGTTATTTCCGTCGACCCTGAAATTGAGCTAACATCCAATTTTGAAAAACAAAAGTAAATCCGATATTTAAGAATATTTTTTTTTCAAATAATACTATATATCATATAACGTTTCGCTTCCGTATTTCAAAGTTATACTTCGGTCGTCCCGCATGCCTACATTATCAGTATTTCGTTAAAATTATTTTGGTGGTTTCGAAAGTATTAACTAGAGCTTATAAAGTAATAAAATTAGTCTTTGTCATTTAATAAATTTAATAAAATGTTCCCTTTTAATCGTTAATTTTATTTAAAAATAATATTGCATTGTTTTAATTGCACTTTTTTATGAAAAAAATTATGTTGGAGAATGAAGTATGTGCCGTGACCATTTTGTTAGAGGAATGTAGAGGTTAGATATAAAACGGCTCAAGGGAATAGAGTCAATCCTAAGTACGCCAGTTGTTTTTATTATTATCTATATATGACACAAAATTTCAGGGAACTTGGAGTAACTTTGCCAATGCCAGCCTAATTCACTCGTGGATTTACTTATGTACCTACTGAGACTATAGGCTGCTTATACATGCTTGGGTGCTTTCCTTCTCTGTTGAGTCCTTTTGAATACATATATATGTATATATATATATATATATA
>LYUA01000574.1:465098-479329 GCA_002093875.1 Calopteryx splendens | reverse complement strand
AAATACTGCATCTACTTGTTTGTTCATTTCACCCGATTCCAGAATATCGTGTACAAAAAACCCTAATTGCGTTTCACATGATCTCTCTTTCCTAAAGCCGTGTTGACACGTAGAAATTAGGTTTTGACTATCGAGGAATGCCATAACGTTGTTAACGATTATGTGTTCTAGGATTTTACAGGACAGCAACCAAGTATCAATCGTATCAATGCCTTGAATCGAGAAAGTAATGGAAAACGAATTTTTAAAAATTACGCGCCATTTGCAATTTTAGAGCAAATGAACACAGGGCATGATTTCCCATTAAACTGTCGGAATTTCATATTTCAAAGGGTTCTGTTTAGGTGCGAAAAGTGTGCTTCGAAGTCATAACGACTTTATCTTCGAGCAGGACGAAAGGTTACGGTGATGTCGAATCGCGTGTATATGTATATATTTATAGCGTGGGGCTTTGGAGACGGGCAAAGCTCTGCCGTTCATTACCGTTTCTTCAAGTGAAGCGAGAACAAGAGATGAGTGGTATTTTGCATTTGTCCTCTCCCGCGAGCGCACAATTCCCGTCCTTCCGCGGGTAATGAGCCTCGCCCGAACGCATCCCGGTCTACGAGACGCGTCTCACCGAGTCATAAAAAGAGGGGGGCAGGAAGGGAGGATGGGGGAAGAAGGGCGGATGGTATGGAGTGAGAAATGGATTCTCCGACGTCGTCACCACGAGGCAATAATGAACTTCTCTCTCGCATCCTCCCACCCATGAATCATTCTCGACTTATTTTTTATTTTCCATCGTTTTTTTCCGGTTTTATATGTCACCTGTTCCTGAGGTGTCCCTCTGGAGCGCTTGCGCTAAATTGCTGAACATTAGCGGGATGTTTTTTCGTTTCCGTGAAAGTAAGTATTTGTACAAGGGACTATGGCACTATTGTAGTTCCAAAGAGAAGAGAGAGGTTATTTTTTTATTTTCCACCGCTACCCCCGGCTGTCATCGATCATGCTATCTGCTTCAAAGATATGACTAATCCCAGAAGGTCTAATCTTCTCCTCGGCTACGTGAAGGAATTTTGTTTCCTACGTGAAACAAGGGAGCGTGTTGATGTGCGAGTGTTACGAAGAAATATTTTTTTATGATTTCTGTCTCCCTGAATATGTTCGTGCTGTCTTCAAGCAATCGAAGCTTAGGTTAAAAATATCTCGTCTCCTAGGGAATCGCTCAAAACAGCAACTATCAGTCGAAAAGCTGGAGGTATATCTGTTAAAGGATGTCTTTGAAAGCGGGCACAATTCCATCCATTGACTTGCACATTGGATTTGTGAATTAAATGTGCTTAACATTTCGGTGGAACCTTAATGAAATTAAAGTAAAAACTAATTCATCAAATTGATTAGTTAATTTTATTTTTTATTAACCTTTGAGGAATAGTTTTGAGCAGCTTAAATTGAGGTTTTCCATTTCCTTTCCAAACAATAAAATTGGATGAAAACACACCGCACTTATTTATGCATTTCCTACTCATGGTAACATTTCACAGATACCTTAAATTTCGTCCATTTTATTATGAGAGCTTTGATTAGGGAATTTTACTCACGTGAACGCATAATAATTATAACGACAATTAAATGATAATTAAAAAGCAGTTATTAATGCGTATTGTGTACAGAGAGTACTTAATTTATTTTCTCAGATAATCTCCTGTGTAGGGAGGATATGGTGAACTGTGTTTATATGATAATGAACTTGCTTCCTGAAAGAATATTTGTGTTTTTCATCCCTCTTTAGGTTCTCAGCATCTCTCATCTGAGCTTTGTCCGGAATCAACTTTCAGCCGCGCGGAGAGCATAAAATATTCTCTTGCTTTCGGCTCCGTTGTTGTGCAAATGAATTCGAAACATCAAAAAATAATACTCATTAGCCTAAACAGTTACGCCATTTTACGTCACCAGGTCATAGAGATTAAACATAATTAGAGCACTGAATTCTTCATAAATTTAGTTTATGCCGTCGTAGTTACCGGTTTAATTCCAAGAAGAGAACTAGGTGTGGAATTCTTAATGCAATTCATCTTGACCTCTTGTTGTTTAAGGCAAAAGGATGAGCGGAGATTAGAGGTTTTTATGAGATCTGTATGTGGAAAATATTCGAGAAATTAATTTATGCAGAAAGGACTAACAATGAAGTTTTGAATACCCACGGAAGGGGATGAGAGGTAGTCTCTTGGTGGAGTTAGAAGAACGCAGTAAAAGTGGGTATAGAATTATCGAGAGTTAGTGGAATGTTTAAGGCCGTAATAGATGGGAAAGGGTTGGGTAAGCAGGGAAGGAAGAGAATAGGCAGTCATTTTGGACGGCACGAAGGCAAAGAGAAAATATGAAGAACTGAAAAAGATCCGAGTTTTCCCTAAATTATTTCAGTATGTATTTTTCGTTGGATACCATCATATATGTACCTTCAATGGGCAACTAACTACCTCTGTTGATTGATTTCTGGAATTTATCTCCTGATTCAGAGGGTGTATATAATGTTTTCCTCAATAAAAGATGCTCTGAGAGTAAGTCTACGGCTGAGGTAATTGCGTACCGTAACCAACCATTATTGGAGAGCATAACGTGATCAATCAATACCCATTTCGGTATCAGGATCTGAAATCATTTGGTCAGCCGGTGAGTGGACAGTTTAACCGTGCACAGGCATTTCATCAACTATCGCGACAGAAAAATCGGAATCGGAAACATAACCCATCGCACGAGGCACCAGTGGAAGCTCGAATTATATCGGCTATCCTCGGCTCCCTCTGGTACCAAATTCAGGAATTATTATTCGTCGTGAGGTACTGAACGTAATGACCACCAAAAGAAACAGTAATCACAAGGTAAAAGAAAGGGGCAGGGAGCTTGCTGTAGTTGTTTACTCCTCTCCATGTTGAGGTTCAGCTGCTGAATATCTGTTAGGAAATTTTGCGTTCTCATTTTTTAACTAGGAGAAATAACGCTGCACTTCCACAAGAAAATACACTCTATTGAACGCGACCGGTTTCTTTACACAGCAGCATCATCAGGTGGAAAATCTCGGAAGTTCACATGCAATATGGCCTCTTAGGCGGGGGAAGGAGGGGGTGAGAGGGCAGGAAATGGGGTGCGGAGAGGATTGGCAAAGGTAGGCAGCATGCAGGGGGATTGTTTTCCCCGTGCTTTTGTTGCTCCTCCGCTAATGGCCTCCCCTTGGTGAGGAGGGGGATGATAGACCTCCAGAGGTACCAGAGGGGTGGCAGGTGACGCATTACAATTGTAAAAAGGGAGAGGGCCAATTGTTCATTGACTACGACTCATTCCCGCTTTGAAAACCTACCATCAACCGTAAACTAGAAAATATTTGTCCTGGGTATCAAGATACTTCGTGCTTGTTTAACTTCATTTAGTTTTTTCCTTCCAACATTAAAATGTTTGGCCTTCGATTTAAGTGGGTTAGTTACCCTGAAAACTTATTGAATGACCTTTGAAAATATACATTATTTTGTGCCGTAAAAATTACGCTTCAGGTTTGTGATAAGAGAAGCAAAGAAGTGATACATGAACTTTAGTAACCTTTCAAGTCAAGCCTCTTCTCAAATGGAACTCTTTCTCAAAGTGATTGCGGATAATTAATATTTTATATTAGACCAACCCTCCTCCTGGTTTGAACCATTCTTCAATTTTTTTGTTCCTTTAAATCGTTCATGAGGGATACTTTTAAATATTATGATAATTGATTAAAACCAAAGTTGTACCACTTCGCTGCCAGTTTAAGGAATGGAGTTGGCCCTTAATTTTAACCAATTAGAATATATGCTAGTTCTGGGCTCATAGCTTACTGACTAATGGGCTCCATACGTTTCCGTACGCATGAGCTCTGTTAGCTCCATGGTTGCGAATTTTGAGCTATTCTTTTACCCGGCTTTCTGGTATCTTTTCATTTGTTTGTGAAGTTAGGCTTCTTACTGAAATTTTTGCCGCGATGAACCTCGTTCAATATTGAATTGGAAAATACCCAGATCACTTCAAATTTATACTTTTCCTGCAAACGGAAAACCAGTACTATAAACCAGTGCGCACAAACCGCAGCAAACCAGTAGTATAAATATGATACAGGTCCACTCATTGCCAGCACCCTTTAATTAAGGCATACTCATTAGGTATTATTACCCATCAGGTAATTAGGTGCTCTTGTTAATAGAAACTTTCGGAGCAGTCATTCGTAAATTGCAGAAAAGGATATACGAGGTGCGTTCAAAAAGCAAGTACCGTTTTTTATAAAAAAAACGGTACTCATACATGGTATTTTTGCTTGAATTTATGTGAAAGAGCATATGTTAAACTATTTTTCGGCTTAATATTTGCTATTGATGAGGCGCTTTTATAATCTGTTTTTATTTTTTGCAATGTTTAATTTAATACCCGCCGACTGTTAAATACGGTCTGTTATCCGATATTTGAATGCATGAAAGTTCAAGCCCACTGACATTCGTCGGCAGATCGTTGAGATTTATGATGACGGGAGTGAGTTTTTTTATAAACAAAAACGGTACTTACTTTTTGAATGCATCTCGTAGTTGCTGTTTGGATCCTTTGACTCTTTAACCTTATCAGCATCGCAAGGGTCACCAACAGTACGGCTGGTGAAAAACTTGCTCGGTTCTTCGGTAGAGCAATCATCGGTTCCATTACTCGTGATATTTCTTTCCTATATACTATAATCACTAATACCTGGCGAATGGACATACTGATGAAGTTTCTACACTCGTGCCTTAGCGATGGAATATCATGAATTCTCGATCGACCTATTTCTATCATTGATTTTCTGTCACCTTTCATCCTGGAATATTTTGAATGTTTTTTCTAACAAGCGACGAGTTCTAAGATCGAGATCGATATCACTGGAGAAGAAATAAAAAAGGCTGTCCGCAATTTTTAACCTTTCTGCACAATTTTACACGCGACTTTCGCCTTATGAGTTGCCCTACAAACGTTGCTCCTTGATTGTTTGTATTGTTTCCCACCATAAGGAAAAGGATCGTAATTTGTGGGAAACTAACGGAAAATTAACTGCATCATGAACGCAACATGTTTCTTACGTGGATGCAGAGACGCAAACGGGTAACATATGCGTTGGCCGCGTTAAAAATAAACAGCTTTAATTAATTTTTTTATAACTGCCTCTCCCGTCGACGCTCCAAAATAATAGATAGAAATTTTTGGGCCATAACCGATCGCGTTAAAGTTTTTCTTCTTTCGAGGGAATTGGTCGATTTAATGACGACTCTTCGTTCCGTCGTTCGTGTTGAGTTTGTACATAGTTTTGAACTCAACTCATAAAGTTAGGCAGGATAAGTTTTTAGTAGCCCTATGTACGTTACTGCCCCGTCGACGGTACTCAAGGCAGATCAATATACCAGGACAGATTAAAGTTTTTCGTTGATTTATCCCAGATGATGACGGAAATCATCACCAATTAAGGCATTGAGACGTTTTCAATAAATGCATTTTTTTAAATTTAAACCGAATGAAATGCACATTCAGTCGGGTACAGGAAACCGATATTCTTTTATACTTCTCCTAGCGAGCCGAATTCCAGAAAAATGATTCAGGGACATTGGCTGTGGTTTAAATGGCAAAACTGTCTTTATTTAATCATCAAATTTTGTGTGCAGATCAATTTTTTTATTTATTGATGAGATTGATTTCTTTTGTTTATTTTTATTGTTTATTTTAATTTTTATGTTTTCTGCTCCATAGCTGGAATATTGAACTGTTTTATTTTTGAATTAATTTAATTACGTAATAAAGATGAATATTAACGTGATATAATACATACGATTATTTGTACACATGCATCAACGTGGCTTTAGAATTAATCATGGTTATCTTTTGAGTCAATGTAATTTTAAATACGAAGATAGTGCAACTTAGTAATTTGCAGGTTAACCTACACTCGTCGCCTAAATCTGTCTCTTATACTCAAAAAGTCACTTTCATTCTTCTGAAAGGTTGTATACGGGAAAAAAATTATTTGCCGCACAACATCTCTCTTTTGATCTGAAAGTAAAGTTTTGAAGCCCAGGTCCAATCGGTGGTGGGGCCATATTATTAAAACAGGACCGAAATATTTTTATTTCCCTTCTCGTTCTCTGAACCGATAATACGCTCTCCCCGACGGCGAACGTGACTAAAATCACTATCCGCGCTCAACAAAGAAGGATTATCGATCACTGCGACACCCCCATTTGACCGTCATTGTCCCGATACTTTCCCACCGTCGCATTCCACTCACTGTTCCGTCCCCCACCTCCCATTGTGTTGCCGGCGCCCACACGAGCACCACGCCCACAAACACCAAACACGCGTACACCACACGCGTCCAACTGCAATTCCCCGGGAAGCACGCCACGTCGGATGCCCGGGTAATTTGCCGCCAAGTTAACCCTACCGCCACGGGGTCGAAAGAAACGAAATCCACTTCGGCACGGCGGGCCTCGCGTCTGGCTGAATTATTTTTTCCTTCACCCACACACGACCTTTACCGAGACCACCACGCGTCCCGCGGATTCGTAATGACCTCTTGAGGCCGTCGTAAAAGGATTACTCCGGCTGGACGATCGGGGAGGAGGAGGCGGGAGGGGAGGGGGGTGCCCGGGAGGGCCGCAAACAATCGAGGGGCAAATTGAAAACCCCCCAGGTGCTCACCTTAAAACCCACCCCACCGCCGCACCACAACCCATCTCCGCGCCTCCATCCCTTCGTTTACCAAAAAAAACAACACCACCGTACCCCCGATTCGCCCGTCCACCCCACCCGCGGGGGCGGATTCGAGCGGACGCGCGTTCGTAGTTAGTCATTCGACCCTTAAACTCGAGGCAGCGTGCGGTCCCTCGATGATTAAAAGGATCCCCCCCCCTCTCGCTCCCTCATACACAAACACACACGCCCACTTATCCATCCGGCAGCGGTGGGATTGAATTACGCCGACTGGCAACGGCGGAGGTGCTGCGCTCGCGCCCGATCGCGGTGATTCCGGCTGCATTCGGAGAGAGAGGCTCCTCGCGCTCCCGAGTCTTGCTTGCCTTTCCGGCATTATTAGGTTTGATAATGAATGCCCCTCTTCGCTCGGCAGCCCGAAGTGGGTTATTTACGACGGACGCCTTTCAAAAAAAACCGTATATATATCGGGAAAGTTACCTCTAGGATATGGCTCACTAAAACGAGTACTTTTAGGGGACAACGTCGTCGTATAACCGATGGAAATTATCGCACTCATTACGGTGTGGTAGGTTCTTTCTTTGTGAAAGGAGAACTCTCCAATTTATTTCTCTCGTGCGCTTCACGTGTCGACCGCGAGTTAAATTGCATTACCAGTTGATGAAACTCTTGGAGGGAAGAATTTCGAATTTTTATTCAACGCAGTAATGCAGTACTTCACGAGAGCCGCAGCGCTGTGGTTCGCGATAATGGGAGTAATTGGATGTTCTTTTGCGTGTTTGCGGAATGGAGGTAGTAGTATTTAATAAATAAAATATTCCCTCATTGTAAAAACACTCTAGAATTGTTCCTCACACTCAATTGGTGAATATTAAACAGACAACTTCAAAAAGTTTTGCATTTCACGTAAACAATATGCGGTTTCATCAATATATTTATTATTTTATATTAAATTTCAAATTTATGTTAGAGTATAGGGTTTATAGGTAAGATAATTAAGGAGTATTCAATAAATATGATCGCAAGTCACTGGTATGTCACATATTAACCAAATAAATGGCACACTCACTACTATTTCGGGATTAATAAAATATCTCTAAAACTATCATGCCTAAAAATATCACAGACTTATCTTCACGCAAAACCAAATATTAAAAACTATGGCGAAATAGGTAACGTACCCATTTTATGCTTCTTTTACAAGAATTACCGAATTTGTATCGAGTATAACGAAGTTTAACCTCAGTAATCCTATTTTTCTTTTCGAGGCCAGAAATGTCAACTTTGGAGACGCACAGTGAATTTTTGAAGTTGTAATTTCTTTCCCATAAATGAAAAAATTCCTATCTAAGGTCTGAAACAGTGTCTTTGGTGAGTAAAAATATCTTCAGGATGATGACTGGCTTGTTTAAAACTCGGAAAATCACTCATTAAAACTTAATATCGTTAATATAAGGTACTTTTTAATTCCACTCGTTTTTCGCGGGAAATTAACATCTCCATTTCGAAATAAATGACCTAACATTGTTAGAATGGGTAAAAACTATTTACTGAGAGATGGCGGAGATTCTTGGAACCAATTACCATATTTAAATTCACCATTAAATGAACTTTCACGAAACTGTGTAGCTTTGAACTGTTACTTAGTTGCCGTATGCAGGAAAATGCTTGTTTGTGCAGTGAGAGAATATAAATTCTCTGTCGCTTTAACGCTGAAGTAAACCATTTTCACATTCAGCAAACCGCGTCGAAGCCTGCCACGTTAAACTGTCGAACCTAAGGCGTTTTTCTCTTTGACTAGGCTAGGGCCGTTTCCGTCCGCCGCCTTTCCACCTTATAGGTACCTACTCTGATTTCTAAGCACTTCACTTTACCCACCGACGCATATCACTCCGGAACCCTTCCACCTACCGCAAAAGCTACGTGATCTTATTTCATCCATGCCGATGTATAAATTCATAGTTCATTGATGCTCAACTTTTTCCCACCGCGCCTCCCTTGAGTAACTGAAAAGTTTTCGCAACTCCCTGATCGCATATATTGTTATGTATACACTATGCATAATCATGCATCGCGTGTCCTCTGTCACCACAACGCGACCTCTTGGGAGCCACTCACTGTCTATACCATATGGGATCGGTGTAGCTAGGAATCGCTCCCTCTTCGTGTCTTATTTTATCTTTGAAATTTACATGAATTTTGATAAAATAAGCATTAAATAGTAAGAGTTTACTTTTAGATGAAAGCATTAGTAACTTACTCCTCTTCAAAGTAGGTAAGTACGAAAGCAGTGAGTGAAATGAACATGACGTTGTAGGCACACAGTCCTACTTCCAACAGGTTTGCTCTCCTATTCATCGTTATTAACAAGCAGAGCTTATGTAGCCTGTGGCGCCTATGGCTCCCCGGATTAGGGTATTAAATAAAACATTGGCTTACCAAAGGGCGCTCAGGGGAATCGCGCAATGTCATCAACCCAAGTCCGTTAACAAACTAGTCCCCTACCCGTTCTCATTCATGCCGCGTCACATGTGTGATATGCCTGAGTCTTAATTGCTTGGATTAGTTTTTAAACGCACGAGACTGAAAATACACTCAGAGCGATGCGATAACCATCCGTAAGCCGAGGTCAGTAATATTCCTATAGTAACTCCCAAAAACGAAAGACCGAAAAGACCTCATAAATGTAACGTTTTATATTAAGCGTTGAAAAGACAGATTAATCCGAGTCAAATGAATGACATGAGTCCGCGGTGTCTCTTAAAAATCTCTTAATTGAGTCATGACACGCGTTTTATCATCTTCCGAAAATCCCTTAGTCACTTTGCGACTCCGGCGGTCATCAAGGCCGGCGCTCTTTCCTCCCATCCCTTCTCCTCCCTCCTGGCCCTCCTCCCCTAAGTCACTTGCTCTCCGGAAATTGCCTCACTCAAAAGGCAGGCGGTTAAGTTCGCCGTTGATACAGTCGGCCCCCACGGAGGACGGGATATTGGCCCGGCCACGCGGGGCGTTTGCGGCCGTTGTGATTTAATGATGCAGCGGCGAAGGGGAGGCGCGGGCGGGGGCACATAAGGAGGGGGTTTGCCAGGAGGCACCGACCGCTGGGTATCCGGTCTAACGAGCGGAGGCCCGTCGTCGGGATAACTGCGTCCCGATGGGAGGGCGTTGGGGGGGGGACGGACATGATGCTCAACGGATTTTCCGCGGGTTCGCCCGCAAAAATTGAAGTTAGTTGCGGCTTATAAAAATTAGCACATCAAAGAGCGCCTCGTCTTCCCTCCTCTATTGCTCCCGGAGTTCAGCGCTTCCCATAATCGGATACATCGGGAGTGGGAGATCCCGTTTGGGAAATGGGATCCGCGCGCTTCTCGTCAGTTTGGATGGAAATCTAAACTGGGTGACCCCGATAGCGCCCGCGAAAATATTCCTCCGCGGGAATTCATTTAATCATTCGCAAAACTCAATTATCGCGAACGTGACGAAAATCTGCCTGAAATATTTGCGCTCCTTACTGGAATGCGGCTGATCCCCGTGTCTCGCGGCTGGAATCCAATCTGCGTGATTGACTTTTCCTTTTCACGTAAGAGTCTTCATTGGACTGAGTTTACCGCAGCAAATGAACTCTTGGTTGAGAGTGATAAATGGCGATAAAAATAAGGGTAAGCGTCGGTCAGATGATATTCGGTTCACTGCCGTCATATTTTTATTGAGGGTGCATCTTTTAAAAATATTTAGAACTTAATGAGCGTTAAAAATGAATTTAGGTTTTTTATGCGATTTTATCACCAATTTTATGTTTTCACATCGTTTCACTTCACCTATGCAATATGTTTTCATCGATCATCGTGGTGATAGTATTTTTATTCTAACAGGGAAATATCGTATCGTCGATGGCAGTATTAAACTCCATTGCTATTTCGCCGTATAGAATACAAAATACACCTACGGATAGATTCAGAATGGAAAAATTGTGTCGAGCAAAAATCTTAAAATTTATTATGTTAATAATAGATTTATAATTATTTCCCTGGTCAACATAAAGTGTGTGGTTTATCATGGATAATTATTTCACAAAATGTGGTGGTAATTTTGGTCATTGAAATGGAAACTTATATCAAGTTTCGAATTACTCAGCTTGCATTTGCATCGTTGAAATGCATAGACGAGGTATATTGTTGTACCTATCGCTTAGTTTATAATAAGCAAAGAGTGAGCCCATCTCATGGACTAATCAAACGTAGTCCAAGGATACCCACTAACGTTGTCCAAGGATACCCACTAATTAAGTTAATGTAAACAGCAAATGTATTGGCTGATATTATCTCAAGTGCTCAGCGATCCGTTATCAATTATTCACTGGGGCAAACATATTGACTTCGAGTGTATCAATAAAAATACACATTGTTGACTGTAAAATTGATTAGAATTATTGCTTATTACTTGCGGTGATTTATAGAAAAATTTACTCATATTTAAGCGCATTATCTTTAGCACAATTAGTGGTCCTCCTCTTTCCTTAAAAGTATATTATTAAAGTAACGCTACTGTTATTCCGGTCAAAGCAAATGAATAATGCTGTTGCTTGTAACGAATTGAGGAACACATTTTATCCACAGACAAAAACAGTTATCATATTTTGCGGATTAGGTATTAATATATCTAAACTTTCAACAAAAAAACTACAATTAAAAAAAATAATTTTTTTAGATCCCCTAAGAGCGTAAAAGACTAGTCAATTCATAATATAGAACAATTATGAATTTCTGAACATGAAGACTTTCACTCACCTAAAGATAAAATTTCGCTCACCTTAAAATTTTCAAATTTCGGTCTCAGCGATTCGTTTAACACACGCAAAAATATACCTATGCCATTGTGTAAACTATATATATAGGTAATACGCTACAAAATATGATTCAAGGGTTAATGTAGCAGATGATATCATAACAAGGGCATCTCAGGCTGTATTGTTTAAATCTTAGGCCCAGTTTTATAATGCCTCGTTAAACTGAAGGTTAGCTTTAAACTCCGATCAAAGCAAACGTCAGTTTTGCGATCGCTAGGTCCAAGCCGACCGATAAAGTGCTGGTTCACTTAAGGGTGGAATTTTTTACCGTTGACATATTTATGTTCTCTAAGGGGCAGTTTGAATTGTTTATAAAACCGGACCTGTCGGTAACCTTGACGTTATGTAAAAGTCCACAATAATAAACGATTGGATTTAACGAGATATTACAAAACTGGGCCTTACGTTAGTGTAATCACTTACTGGGGGTCGTTTCCCTAAGCAATAGTTCAATCTGCAATTCCTTATAGGTTGCGAATGAGGAACTTTCTAATGGCTGTGTCTCTGTTTCAACACTTATTACGTTCAACGTTTTGTATTACACTCAGGATTGCTATTTTTAGGGGACAAGATTTTATTTTAATTGACATGTGACTTTGAGATACGGAACCCCAGTTTCAAATTGAACTTTCAATACTTAATAACGGTCATGCTTTTTGGAATGAACGTCTGCATAGGGTGAAATCATAAACCTTTTCCTCGAATTCCCATTTTTCACGAGCTCATTTCTTCTCAGTTTCAGCGCATGCACTCCGCCAGGCACGAAAAAAAAGAAAATCTCATTCATCTCCCTCGCCGTTTAACTATCCATGAAAAGCCTAACGTCTATGCCGAATCCAGGCGGTGGCGGTGGTTTGGCAGACAATACGCCGCTGGGCTCGGAATGTCAACGGAATTATCGACCCAGCTGCTTAAGCCTCTGTGATTGGCGACACTGCGTCCGTTATACGACGAGCAGATTTATCGACAAATAGGCGACAATGGTGGGCACTTAATACTAAGGGCGCGTGTGATTTACGCCCTCTTTCTCCACCTGTGGCGCTGCTGTGCGCATGGGGTAAAGATTTGAGGGGCAAAGTTAACAGCCAGGAGCGGAGCAGAGGAGTGTTTACAAACCATCTCAAAGGCCAGCTCACGCGGAAAACGCACTATCGACCGAATGGGGAAGTTTTTTAAACTCGACGAAATGCTGAAGCATTACCCACTTTATCGGAGCGCTGTTTTGGTACTGGTACATATAACTGTTATTTTATGGCTGACGCACTCGCCTGTTTATCCCGTCTTACAAAAGTAAACAAATCCATCTCAAATTTCCACATAAGTTTTTGAAGAATTCGATTTTTTTATTTTACAGGGTGCTAACATTACTTTCATAAAAATTTGGAGTAAATGAATCAGAAACGGGAAATGTTGGTTGACGGGAGATAAATTCACGATGGTGCCAAAGGAAAAAAGCAAGGAGAGGATAATAGATCAATTATTGGAGGAACTGCCTCCAAAATCTGTAATTTGAGGTTATTTTCGCACGGAAATGATTAATTATTCGGTGGAAAAATAAATGCAGAAAAATTAAGTAATATGCAAGCCGAGAAATAAAAAAAGAACCTTTTCTAGATTATCAAGAATTTATCTGGACGTTTCCTTGGGATCTTATATCTGGTAAAATATAGCCATGGATAAACATCATTTAGCTATTAATTTTTAGACTCGGCCAGATTTAAAGATGCATGTAAACGTAGCACTTTAGTAACTTTGGCCGAGAGCTCCAAGAGCATAATTTATTTACGGGGAATATGGATTTTTGAATTGTCGTGTTCGATCTGTGTGCATACGCATAATGTGAGGCCTATAATTTTTATCACTATTATTTATTAAGGGCCATATCTATTCAATATATATTTAATTTATTTTAAATATTTAATAATTTTATCGGTAAAGCAGGAGAGGAATTTTGAGGAATCAGTGGGTGATGAAAGAATTTGGATTAGATGCATCAATGTTAGACAGGTATGAAATAAGTGTGCAACGCTGGCCATGTTGAGAGAATGAATTTGAATCGAATCAACAAACGAGGCGATAGGACGTTTATGAGAGTAGAGAATAGTTTCAGTGGAAGGGATGCACCGAGAAATTTATGGGTGAATATGCTCGAAAGGACTCAGTCTTTGGAAGTCTCAGAAAAAGGAGACCACGTACGAACGACTGTATGAATTATTCATGTTCAACGTTTAAAAATTTGTCGGAGGCGAAAGAGTTATGCTTGGTCATGGTCAAAAATCTCCGCATAATGATAAAAAACTTTATGTGTAGTGCAATTTTACAAAGGTCACTGGTTTACCATTATGCAGAGACTCCACCAAGTATCGTCTGAAAACGTTTATTTTATGTTAGGCATGCATGCAGTACCTAAGGGAACACGAAAGAATAACTGAGGCAGCAAATAAATTTCAATGAACAATCATGCTTTTTTATTTTCTGTGACTTTAAATGTTTCAAGAAATTAGTGGAAAGAGGGTTTATTTTGAAAATGTATCCGTATTAGTAGGGAAATTGGTGAATGTTGATTTGAGAAAAACATGTTGTTGAGACGAAAAAACAAATTAGGTCCGTTCAAATAAACTGCGGGAAATGCCGCGACAGTAACTTTAACGGAGTCACCCGC
>LYUA01000574.1:368292-381651 GCA_002093875.1 Calopteryx splendens | reverse complement strand
TATATATATATATATATATATTATATATATATATATATTATATATATATACATAGTAGTAAGTACTTTTTAAATGCCTTTCCATTTTCTTAGCTCTCCACGGTGGTAAGCATGATAGCATGATGTACTGGTATACTGGAAGATATCCATTTTTAAAGGTATAAAACTTATTGAACTTAAATAATAAAAGAGAAAAGGTGCTATGCTATTTACCTTTCATTGGTCTTCAATATTTTTAAGATATTAAAGAAGCTTTGTGGTACCATAACAGGGAACAAAGTTATCATGACACCATCCACCCAATATAACATCCTGAATACGTCCATACACAACTGACATTTATGAGCATCTCATTGCAAACCTTGGGATAAAAATTAGCCATTCTGTTCGCGAACTCAAACGGAAATAACATGCGACAGGCGCCTTCGAAGCAGGATTTCCGTTCAAGTGAATAATGTCACATGATTCTCTGGTGTCAACCAGAGAAATGATGGAGTTTTGAGTGAGCGCACTTTTAATCAGAGAAAGGGGCATATGCAAAAGAAAACAATGGCCTTGGCGTCGCCAAGAGCATTTTTTTGTTGATATTACTTTCTGCCCAATTTTACCGTATTTTTAGCAAAAATCATTGCTTTACTTGCGTTTTTTCCTCGAAAATGTCTGACAATTATGTAGTTTATTAAAAAAAGGAAGATTAGTCTTTCAGAAAACCTGGTTTATTTCCTCAATCGTGGAACGAGGGATTGGTTACTTTTTGAAATTACTCCACGATTTTCATTTTAATGCGAATTATAAAAGGAATGAGTAATTTTAGAGAAAAAATTAATGATTTTGGTATTCTGCGACAATTTTCATTCATTTAAAATTTTGAGTGAGTACATTGCTGTTTATTTCACTTGATATATTAATCTCCAACTTCATTAGCATTACATCCTCTTGACAAACTAGTTTTTAATAGAATAATACTTATGTTCGTACAAAGTCCACATGCACACGAAAGAGAACAAGAACTTGTGTAGTTTGTATGATTTTCAGCAACCAATTTCTTGTATTGTGACAAATGCGCTCCACTTGACCTGATCCAAGTGAGGTAACAGAATGGCTCATAACGTTGACGTGGGTCGATGGAACGAATGCCGCGGGCCCAGCCGGAAAGGTCGGCTCCGTCCGTTGCGGGAGGAGTGTAATGAAGGCAAGAAAGCCATCCGCCCGTAGGTATTTCAAAGCAGGATGAGAAGGGATGATTGGATCGGGATTGATCGGGATGACTGCTCTGAGTGAATAAGACGGGGGGAAAGGGGCTGGGGAGTGGAGGAAAGGGTATTGAGGTCTAGCTCTCTTGCGAAATGTTTAGCGCGAATGTTAGTATTTCGGTGGCGCTGTTTCCATGCTCGGTGGCCGAGAGGGATTTGATGGAGAAGTGCGGAGTGTCGATAAAGCCATTGGCTCACCTGGCTCCTACGTCGTGCGCGTTTCTTATTCACACCCTTCGCGATCGAGTAACCCTCCTTGAGTTTGCTGACTAGGAAGTAATTTGTTTTTCTTTTCTTTGAGTCTCAGTAAACACTAATGACTCCTATGGGATGTATCTTACACTAGAGTTATAATGAAGAACTAAATATTCAACCTCCGAAACAGCAAAATGGCATGAAACTTTGGTGATAATAATATAGTAATAAAAATAGTAGAAAACAACTTTTGCAAAATCCAAAATTATTTTCTACAACAAATTACACGCGGCAATGCCCACTAATGAATTCTTGGGATTTACCAGAAAGTAAAGCCTTAAGAAGTCGTCAAGAGAAGTTACCAAGGATGGGAGCGATTCATCCTGACCGGATGAGGCCCACTTTTGGCAGGAGGGAGATTCAAAGAACCTTGCTCCCAAGTTCGAATCCTACTTTGTCCTTCCACTGTGCCGAAAAATGAGCTCCGTAAGCAATCCTTTATCCATCCGGGCTTTACCTTCAGCGAATCGCACCTATTTTGCAAATAACATTCCGCTCTTCTTGCTACTTAGAGCAGTGACCCTTGAAAAACGTTTAATTACACAAAGACGCTGATGAAACGAAGGTCACGTTTCACATCCAATGCAAGAAATTATTTCGATGATGCAATCCCCCTCCCTCATTAAAAATCTCTGTATTTTACCGCGCCGACATTCTGCTTAGCACCGGGGTCCGAGGTGGACTCGATCGTGTAGATTTCAGAGTAACCCAAGCCAAATGATTCTGTGAGAGGCTAGAACCTTCAAAGAAACCACGCGGGGTACATTGAAAATGCTTGCTGCTTCCTGCTCTGCGTGAATCTCGAATGTCGTAGGTTTCTAGTAACATATGACATTCGCCTATTGACTTCCAGACTGTGGTCTGGAAGTCAATAGGCGTGCTGTGATCATACTGGTTTAGTGAATTTCCCATGCAATGTACTGTCTCGTCTTAATGCAATAAAAACATCAAAATTCGTATTACTGTGAACATGAGAAAGCTGGAAAGAGCTCATCCCTTGAAAAAAAGTGCGTACCTGTCCTTCCCCGAGCTTTCTACGCCCACATCTTTCGATTAAACGTGATCGATTCTTTGACTATCGGCTTTAGTGTGTGCTCGGTACTAAAATGCATGAATGATCTCCACGTAAATGTCTGACAAGTATTCGCCACAACGTCCGTGTTAACGCGATTACTATGTTCACTGAACCGCTGAACGGAGGCGCCCCGTGACCGCAATTCGCGCATAAATTTCCATGCATTTGAGTGCGCTTGTGGTTTTCGAGCGATATTTTTCCGATGAAGTGCCGGTTCGACCTTGTGGAGGTGGGCACAATGTTCTCCCCTGGCGACAAATCACACACCTCCTTGAAACATATGGTGACTACTGTCCTTCAATGGCCGCGGAAAAGCTTCAATTTCTCCCCGAACAGCCTTTTCGGGAAAGAATTAGTTGGAAAACTAAAAACCTCCCGTGAGTAATTTAAATGGGCATATGTACACCTAAATTATATGGAAAAAATTGCGCCATCGGAAAAATATGTTCCGCGGAAACGCGTTACGTTATGGACCTGTTCTATGTTTTGAGTGAAATTTTATTTCATGCACATCACTTCCCGTTACTTAGACAATTGGATCTCACCTCCGATATGAACAAACGAGCGTGTTTGCGACAAAATCTACGTAATGGATAAAAACCTAATTGTAAACTGTTCAAATGCATGATTTGATATGAACTATAAAACAATTCCAATTATTATCCACGTGGCTGTTAATTCCAACAGCCTCCCTATACTATCTGCATATTCTATTACGTCACTGAAATATATTTCTTTTACTTGCAGATGTTTATCCTCACATGAGGTTCAGCGACGATGGAAGGGGCTCTGATGGTGCATTTGATGCCCAAGAAGAAGATTTGGCCATTTTTGAACCACAAGCGGACAGAGAAGTAAGGGAAGGGGTGGTTAATCCACGGCATAATTCTAAATGAGGCACCGCAAGATTACACCAAGAGTCAAACATTCATTCGTTTCAGTTCGGTGGTGAAGCAACTGCAAGTCCAGAGAAAGTACACCTAATTACATGAAACATTTTTTTTGATGTGTTGCACATTGATTTTCAAAGTAAATGGAAATGTAGCTCGTGAATAGATATTTCGTAAATTAATTTGAATGGTAGATACCAGCAAAATGATAAAAAGTCACCGATGACAGTGGAATAGATTATCATCTCAGGCAATATTTTCATCTCAGACATTATTTTTCATTTAAAAACTGCAGTCAGTTATTGCTTTTTTTCATTTTTACGTCATTATTCCCAGTCTTAAAGATGGTTTAATTTTCTGGACCCACCCTCTAATTCTTTGATCCTACCAGCGCCCATCAGTCTGGAATGCAAATTTCCTTTCAAATGAAAATATTAATCAGCAGTATTAAATTAAAGTTCGCTTATTAATTTGTCCTGCATAAGGAAAATTATTATTCTATAAGAATCACCGATCATATACTTAATTAGGTTTAAGGCGAGTGAGGCGAGCTACGGCGAAAACATTCACCGTCAGATACTAGTATTAAGAGTCAGTTTTATGTCATTCTGAAAGGATAAATCGTTAAAAATTAAATCTTCCCGTGGATGCCAGAAAAATATTCCCAAATTGAATTTGAAGCCCTCTGGTTGGTTGTAGACAGTGAATAAGGCACCGTTTGGGGCTGAATGCTTAAGTATGCTGTTGCTGTAAGTAATGTTATTATACACTTTACCCAAATTATTCCGCCCCAGCTTCAAATGTTTGGTGTTTCTAAAACTCATTTTGGTCCTATTTGCTATGCCGTTAAAAAATCCGTGATTGTCATTGATTAATCCTATCGAGTCAAAAGCGAAAACTGCATACTAACTCCAGTGACGCCAATTCATACAGATTTTACTTAAAGTTAATGTACGCATGGAGGATACATTTTGTTTGTGGAAATTATGCAGCGGTTACCATGCATGCTCATAGTTTATCACAGTTCACTTTCTCTAGTCGGAAATATAAATTCCAGAGTTGGCTACTGCAGTGATGTTTTTCCGCTCCGAGGTTTCCGCGGCGTGGATTCTATGAGTTCTGCATGACCCCCGAGTTTTCAACGCGTTCGTTAGTTATCCATCCAAGCCAACGAACGCGGTGAAACCCGGGATCATGCGGAGCGCAGCGATGTTTTTTTCTCACTTATTCACAACCGTTGGTCCAGGAATACACAAAATTTAAAGACGCATGATTTTAATCGTAAGGAATAAAAGGGTAAAAAGGAGTAAATATTCATCATTTTCGAGAATAATTCATGAAACTACCTAATTCAGGTATTGTTCAACATTTATTTTCACATATTGATACAGATGAGTTGTGAACAATCGCAATCGGGTGGTATTTTACACCCGTCCTGCCATAATTTTATCTAATCGCTCTTCAATTGTGACTTTTGACTATTCACATTCCACGAATTCATGTTTGTTTCTTCTTCTTCCGAAAACAGAAAATCATGGCGGAATTATTATCAGGAAAATATCCTTCCCTTCATGGGGACGACGCATTCACGGCATCGGGACTGGCGGATGACGATCGGGACGCGAGACTTGAGCAATGGGCTCCCCTCGGAATCGGCAGACAATCAGACGCAACGGATTTACTTCGCGACTACGTCGACCACCACCGAGCTCCGCCTGGCATCCCCTCTCCCCTGTTCAAGAACAAAAGAAGCACGTTCGGCGGCGGGTACTCCTTGAACAAGAGAGATCCCTTCGGGATCAACGCACGTGGTTTCCATGACGACGTCTTCTATCGCGACTTCGGCTCCTTCAACCCGATGAAGAGGATGGTTCGGAGTGTCGAGCCGGAGGAAGCGGATGTCTTAGGACGAGAAAACAAGACGCATGCATTAAAGTCCGTGACGTTTGTATCATAATATAATGTCCACAAAAGCATTGAACAATAGTTGTGTATTTTATTGAATCAATCTTTCGCTGGAGGTCTAAAAAGGAAACAAAATATTTTATCCAAACCCATTTAGTGCTAAGCGGTAATTCTGCTATAAATGAAAGTCAATCATGTAAATATTAATGGTTAAAGTCATTGTTTCTACTCCAATTGAGGGCTATCGTTATAAAAGTCTTGGATCTTTGAATAAATGTTCGCAAACTCTTGCTTGGATAGTTTTGACAATGTGCAAAACTACCATTGTAATAAATCAAATTAATCGGCTCTGCACAAAAATTTCAGATATGGGGACTTCAAATCAGTAAAATTTGAATGATGTGCTATTCTAATCCTGAGGCGTTTCCTTTTATTGCCTTACTTACTCTTGTTATTGAACTTTTTATATTTTTCAAGACTTAAAATGAGTCAAAAAACAGTTCCAGACTTATCAGGAAGAATATTTGCATATTATGCTCCACGGAAATGAAACCACAGTCGTGTGAATAATTTTTGATGGTTTTATCGTAGTGTTTTTTGTCTTCTATCCTCACGATTATAAAAATAAATATTTTAAGGAAAAATAAAAACCACACAATCATGGTTGAGCTGGTGGCGTATAATGTGACGCAGCCGGATTTGAACCCGGTATCCTCAATTGAGCATTCTATTACTTAGAACACTACGGCACTTTGAAATATCCATAGAACCCAAAGTTTTTTCACCCCGCTAAATTTAATGAACAGGTCTTTTGTACAGTTTACTCATCAAACACCTTTTCTGTAATATTTTAGAGCCGAGGAACCAAAATTTCCACCGAAGATCGACGGATCGTTCCCAAAGAGGTCCAAGCGGTCGACGGAAGATGCCACCCAAAAGCCGGAAGAAGGGGAGACGTTGAGGAGGGAGGAGAGGGCGGCGTCACCCGACGCCCAGGACACCCCCACCGAGTCCGCTGGCCCCCTGGTATCGAAGAGGAGACCGGAGATGGATTCCTCAGGCTTCCACGGCGACACGTTCAACAGCGGATTCGGAGACTTCTGGACCATGAAGAGGAACCCCGGCCACGGGGAGGGAGCCATCGGGAGATTCAACAAGCGGAGGCCCGAGATGGACTCGTCCGGTTTCCACGGAGACACATTCAACAGCGGATTCGGAGACTTCTGGACCATGAAGCGGGCCCCGGGACACCCGGGGAAGAGGAGGCCCGAGATGGACTCGTCCGGTTTCCACGGGGACACCTTCTCGAGCGGCTTCGGCGACTTCTACACCATGAAGCGGAACCCCTCCGGGAGTCCCCCTTGGGACACCAAGAGCGAGGGCAAGCGGAGGCCGGAGATGGACTCTTCAGGATTCCACGGGGACACTTTCAACAGTGGCTTCGGAGATTTCTGGACAATGAAGAGGGGTCAAGGTTCTTCATCTCACCCGCAGGAGCACCACGGTAACTTCAAGAGGAGGCCGGAGATGGATTCCTCGGGCTTCCACGGAGACACCTTCAATGGCGGGTTCGGCGATTTCTGGACGATGAAGAGGAACGCGCTGGCGCGTCCTCCTGCCGAGAAGAGGAGGCCGGAGATGGATTCGTCCGGATTCCACGGGGACACCTTCAACGGTGGCTTCGGGGACTTCTGGACGATGAAGCGGGACGGGAACCCTTGGGCGGCAGGGGGACAGGCCGATGCTGTACGGGAGAGCTACGGGAAGAGAAGGCCGGAGATGGATTCCTCAGGCTTCCACGGAGATACTTTCAATGGCGGCTTCGGAGATTTCTGGACGATGAAGAGGGATCCGACGGCGTCCCACGCGAGGACGAGGAGGGACCTCGGGAGGATGGAGGTCAAGAGGAGGCCGGAGATGGACGCGTCCGGCTTCCACGGAGACACCTTCAACGGCGGCTTCGGAGATTTCTGGACCCTCAAGAGGTCGGAGGGCGACCGGACGAGGTGGCCGATGATGGGAAGGATGGAGGCCAAGAGGCGGCCAGAGATGGACTCCTCCGGATTCCACGGGGACACCTTCAACAGCGGCTTCGGCGACTTCTGGACCATGAAGAGGGGGCAGGGCGCACCGTCTTACTTCCGCGGCGCAAAGAGGAGGCCAGAGATGGACTCTTCGGGTTTCCACGGGGACACGTTCAACGGGGGATTCGGAGATTTCTGGACCATGAAGCGGAATCGCGGCGTGGGCTCGGGACCGCAGCCGGGCAAGAGGAGGCCGGAGATGGATTCTTCCGGATTCCACGGGGACACTTTCAACGGCGGATTCGGGGATTTCTGGACGATGAAGAGGAGTGCGGAGTCCGGTCCGTGGAGGCAGATCGCGGAGGAAGGGGGCGCCGGGGAGGAGCGGGAGTCGAGGCCTCCACCCGGCGTGTTGACCTACGGGACAGCGGTTGTGAAGGGCGGCGGAGAGGATGGAGGGAAAACTTCTGGAGACAAGCAGGACACGGGTCCCACCACAGGGTCGTCACCATTAACCGGCGGTGGAAAGTCCGATAATAAGTTCGACAGCACGAAGGAATGAACGTTCTGCGGAGAGAGAGACCGAAAGTAGCAGGGGAAAAGGAAGGTCTTCGTTAAAGTCTTCAAGGTGATCTATCAGAGGAAATAATCACAGAATCCAGCCGTTCAGTATTACCAATATCGATTAATAAAATAATATTGCATTGTCGGCAAAGTTAAGGTGTCCCTTTCTTCCGTCAATTACCAATTACTACTCTTAAAGGATTGCGCTTAGCCGTTTCCTGTGAGGAAAGTCTTGGAGATTTCTCGTATTCTGGTCTATTTTCTTAAATTCTTCCTTAAAAATTCATGGAACTATTTACTAAATAATAAGAGAACACCATAAATAAATTATGATTGTAATTTCACCCCAATTTAAAAAGTGTTGTCACCTGTATATTTTAGAATACATTAAAGCAAGTTTTCGTTTTACGGAAATAAGAAATGCCTTCTTGTCTTATTCAGCATTTAAACATGCACTGATCTAATTTTGAAAATATCAAAATACTCAAAATATCAACACTAATGAGAGGGAGAGGGTACCTATAGATATAGTACCAATCCAAAAAGAGTTCACCTCTTTTTGGATTGGAACTATATCCATAGGTACACAAATCTGCTTCGGCTTGTTGCTTAACATGTTCGCAGTAGTAAATATGCAACACCACTTACAAAAGTTAACACTGCGTCATTCTTTTGAAATAATTAAAATTAAGCTATTAGCACGTCATCATGAACAATTTAATAAAAAGTAAATGGATACAGGTCTGACCTATGATGCCATGGACCAAGAATTTCACAAGCCTAAGGTATGCGACATGTTGTGATTACTAATTGCTTGTCATATGGTACGAGACTTGGTCGAGTCGACTCTCATAGGTCAAAGTTTACAGGAAGGTATTTCTTTAAAGCTACTCTAAAGCAAAAACTTAGCCGTAATCCATCCATCTTTTAAATGGAAAAAACAATTCATTTTTGATGAGCACTCAAACCATTTTAGCCAACATTCCTTTTGAATTCACAATGAAGCACCAATCAATTAACAGAGGCACTGGTGTTCACCGTAAAGTTTGACCCTTAATGTACAAAGATTGAATCAATTTGTGTTAGTAAGACGTCCAAGCAAAAACTAATACATTTTGCGCATCGATATTGACATACATGCTATGGTTATCCCTGCCGACGCGGCACCTATTTATTTATCTGGGCATCACCAAAAAATGGTAAGTTCTAATCTCATAAATTTTGGCATTAACATGGGGACAGCGGGTAGAAGAACACTCGTCAAAAGCGAATGGCATTACGTAATTCTGATGCTACACGCGAAAAAGCCGACTGCAAAGTCAAATTTGGAAATACATTAAAGTGCTTTAATTAAAATCTTAAGCATATAATTCATTCCTTCATTCCAATCGAGAACAACAAAGAATCGGAGACTTTCTTTACTTTTTTACGTATAGTTCAAGTAATCGTGTTAAATTCTTCTTTTTCAGTGGTTTATTTTCATGTTTCTTATCAAGAAAATTCATAATAAATATTGTCAGTATGAATGTAAACATATACGAGGCAATGGATTTTAACTATCGTTTGTAAGAAGCAAGGATTGCTATTTCCATTAATAACCTTATACTTACTTCACACAATTATATCATCGGAAGAACATTGGAAAATTCCCAAAACTTCTAACTCACTCATTTAATATCCCTTTTTGCCAGTGACTCTTCTGTATTATTCGTTGCCTTATATTTCCTGCATCGCGCTGAAGATATTTTTCCAATTTAGGGGGGATTCAGATTAAATAAATGGCGTGGCGTAAACTGTGTCTCATCTTCTTTGCTATACATATCTGCACGATTTGTGTACGGAAAAAATAGAATATTAGAAGTCGCACAAACACAATAAATTATTAAAAGCGTTAAGTTCCTTTTGGACTCATAAAAATATTTTAGGATATAGTCACAATGACGAATTTATAAGGACGTTCCCTATACGCGTGAGCCTAAATTGATTGCACAACTAAGCAAGTCCTTAATATTCCAAAATTATGTAAGGATATTTGTATTGATAATACTGCTTCATACAATATGCAACTTATTTACATGAATAGATGAAGTGAAAAAATATTAATTTAAATTTTCAGAACATAGTGACTTTGGTTACATGCAGAGAATATCTGTGAATATTTGTATAAAAGATAATAATGTTCCAATTCACCTAAATTCATTATAATTAAAAAAATATACAAGCTTGAACCTTGTATTTAGACATTCTAATTCGCAAAAAAACGTAAAAAAATGAATCTCGGTGTTCCATCCCTTATTATATTTTATGCAATGGTTTACCAGATATACCTAATGTAGAAGCAGAAAAAACTTTATTTAAGACATTCTCCTATAAATGGCAATAAGTAAATGAGCATACGTTTTCCCTTCGTGTGTACTTATGAAATAATATAATACTGTTATTATGTTATAATATCTAGAGGTCACTATTTAAGCCAAATATAACATTGGCAAAATGAATCTATAACTTATACATTCTAAAATTAATATTAAAGAATCTCTCTGGTACCATGTTATACTTTTCAGATAGATATTATAGAAATAATTTTGAAAAATTAAAAAAGAAAATTTTTGTAACATAAGCAGCCTTATGCCGTATTTCAACTTTATAGTTCTTCTGGAAATAGGCAATTTAATTTTAAGTCGAATAATCCAGCTTTTCGATTTTCTTTTGTTTTCGCTTTATAAGACTACCATTACCGTAACGACCGTAACTAAGGTTTGTATGCTGTTGGCGCTACTAGGACACCAAGATTATTTAATGGGCAAGAATTTACAGACATACTTTGCACAACGAGAATGGACATAATACCTGAATGTAGATAAACTGCATGAGTTTGTCCCAAAGGTAAGTACATTTCAAAATCCAGGTCTTATTTTTTTGTTGAATGAACTGCTTAAATAATTAATTCTTAAATGCAATTATCACATTATACTGAAAAATTAGATGAGGGTGATACTGTGTCAATTCTAGATTGTTATGAGAACGTATCGTATCACATTAAATTTAATGCACATAAAGTGTCATTAATTATAACTGGAAAGTAGATTTTGCCCAACATAGCTGTTCTTTTCCCGTGCTCAGAAATGAAGGAATATAAGGTGTTTATTTTTGGTGTTTCAGATTACCTGTGTATTAATATAATTGCGCTTATAAATGAATATTCCATTTGTCAATGCCAATTTAAAGACTTAGAACTTATAAAAGCATTTTTTAAAGAAATCTCAGTTTTCAGAGAAAATACGATTCAGTCTTTTCACAGTGATTAAAAATTTAGATAAAAATTTAGTGCAGCCCTAGTCTAAAATATCTTATTATATTTGATTTCTCATAGTCACATTTACTTATCATTTCGTGCGAAACTATTGATAAATTAATTTGTTATTCTGTTATGATTTACTACATGTCTGTTCCTCTCTGATAATACTATCTCTGACTGATAAAGTAGCTCTTCATTTTTATTAACAAATGTTTAAAACTTGTGGAAGTTGGGAAACAAGATATTATTCAGCAATTATTCATTTAGCACCTGGGGTGTGTAATGAATTATTGCTGATAATTCGTTTAGTTGCTAATAAAATCGTTTTTCGATTCGGGCAAACACAATCAGGTAATGCTCTAGATACAGACAGATATGCCAGAACGTAAAGTAATTTTAGATGCCGGTATTTAGGGTAAAGCTCCTAGGTATTTTTCGGCACAGGTACCGACCTCCATATGATACCATTACCTATACGTTGGTGCACGCCATACGCTGAAGGCTCGCGATTACAGGTTAAATGACAGGAAGGGGAGATGCGTACGGAATAAGAATGAAAAGGCTCAACTATTTGTATTATGCATGGGTGCCTGTTAAGTTCTAATCTCACCTCTGAGTCGATTTTACAATCAGTCAGTTGGGAAAGAAACAACGGAGATTTATTTCGTCGGGCTTACCCACTACGAAGGTGACAGGGTATCTAAAGTATTGCAGCATTGGCATAATGTTGCAACCTCATCATGGGTTCGAGTCGCAGACCTGCAGTTTGTCTTGTAATGGCGAGAATTACAGGTCATTATCGTATGGTCATGCTTCAAGCACGCGGTGGTCATTTTTTTCATAAGATAACAGAGGTCAGTATTAAAGTTTACAATCGATAAAAAATTAAAATGCCAAAACTTAAGTATGGAAAATATTTGTATTTATGCCACTCTTTTCAGGAAAGTGGATTAATATTTGATTTCCATTTTGGCTCCGACATTCACTTTTAATTTATTTATCTTTAAATGCCAAATTTTATGCCTATCCGGCCGTTTTTGACACTCATTCGCCAACCTATTTTCGAATTTTGACTGCCTATAAAGTCAACCCCCTGAGTGTAATTTAGTCGAATAAAGAGGGAAGTTAACTCTTATAAAAATGTGTGACTCTTCTATCTTCATTCTTTTAGAGTAATGGCAAAGTCCGGAACTAAAAAACAGAAAAATACGCCATCCTAGTTTGCAATAAATGTTTTAAATGTTTTTCCTTGAAAAAATATTACGTAACATGTCAGTACTCAAGAAATTAATTTCAAAATGTATCTAGTTAAGTATTCTGTTTGCCGTGGTATACTACTTTTATAGCTATAACCTGCCGAATTTGTAATTTGAAAAAGAATTGCTGAGGAACTTTGACAGTTATTGGGACAAGAGCCCATCTCCTTTCCTTAGTTGCACAAAAGAAATGTCTTATCACATTTTTATATTCAAATTGCTGCACACATCCCCAATGTTCTTCTTTTGGAAATTTTATACCTGCTACAAAAAAGGTTTATCATTTCTTTGTTCACGCTGGCTTGAAAAGGTTTTAAGAGTTAAATATAAATCCAGGTGTTTGTATATCCCTCTTCTTATCCCTTCGAGTATTGTTCCCCTTCGAATTTCAAATGACTACTTAAACTTTGACATTGAAAACGAATCAAAAATGAAGTTGGCGCCCTCCTTTTTCGAAGTTTAACCCCGTAAATGGATTAACTCCGCCACAAACTCGTAATTAGTAAGTATAGTCGACAAACAATCGCTGACCGACATCCGCCAAGCCACAGAGAGCAAGTCGAAGTCGGCGAGAGTTCCTCTTTCCAAGGCTTCCATTGTGAACGGGAGTGAATTAAATGAAATGGCGTTGAATGCCGTTCTTAAGATCTCCATCGGGGGGAGGGGGGAGAGATCCTGAAGATGAGTTTCCACTGAAGCAATGGGATGTTGGGAAGGGAATGTTCAAGTATAGGAGAGAGGGTGGGTGGGCGTGAGGAGATAATGCTCGACTGGCAGGAGGGTCCTGTGACCCTGGAATGGGGGGAACGGAGGAAGAAGAGTGGGAATGGATGGACGGAG
>LYUA01000574.1:356443-368236 GCA_002093875.1 Calopteryx splendens | reverse complement strand
GAGGAAGAAGAGTGGGAATGGATGGACGGAGAGGCGGGAATGGAACGCATAGAACTTCTTTACCTCGTAATCAAGGGTGAGGCATCTGGTGGTGATAACGATGAACACTTTGAAGGAATGCTATCACTTAAATTGGTAGATATCGCCAAATAAGTTAACATTTTATGCCTAACTGGGTATGCTTTCGAGCGAAAGGGTGATATAATTGCTCTTAAGATTCGGGTATTCTGAATAAGCTTCTCTAATAAAATTCAAAAGAAAGTTTTAGCACTAAACGAATATATAGGCACATAGGCTTATAGGCGAAAAAATGTGGGCAATTTGTTTATTTACTTAGTGATACCATTATCACTTTCATTCTTTTAACGATTAATTATTATTATATTTCATTAATACTTGAAAATACGATACCTTAACCTCATAGGCTCTTCCTACAAGCGTATTGGTAGCGGGTAACATTATTGTACCGAGTAAAAATGACGAATCTTATCAATTACATGTATTTGACTTACTGCTTTTTCTAGACTTCCGAAGTCACTTCTTGTGTCTTGAGTAATACTTTTACAAAAAATATTAGTTAGTTACGAAATAATTTTAAACTTTCCTAAGCAAAATTTCTGGGTTTATCCCAAGTGTATACATTTATTGCACCTTTAAGAGCATAAAAGTCCAACTTATGGAATCGTAAGTTCTTTTTTCCTTTGGGCGTGACACTGCTGCATTGACATGGAAGTCAAATCATTTAAATTTATTTTATGATAAACTAGGGTTTAGTTTTTCGTTACGAGTGGATCTGGTATAGTTGTAAAGTAGACCGTACTTCATAATGAAACACAGAAATCAATCCGAAGGTTGGTATGATAGGTGAGGGTAGAGATCCTCCAATACTGAGCCCAACTAGTTTTAACAGAAGTATAAATATATTTTACTGAAAACAAATTGTCCCTCTTCTTGATCATTATCAACATCTGAGGATTCTCTGATACCAATCTGATACCAATCTGAGGATTGGTTTGCAGTAGCTGTTACAGATACCCGGTTACCTTCCATCCTTTTCATTTCTTCTTAGTTCCTTGCAATTTCCATTATCTACCATCACCTGTTTCTCATAATTCATCTTTGGACTTGGACCATCTGTAATTTTTCCCCTATATATTTCCTTCAATTATAGTCTTCAGTTAACTATCGTGCCTCAGGATTGCCCAATTATTAGGTCTCCATCTGCTGCTCACTTCATCCACCCTTCGAAGAACTTCTCCATATTCTACTCTATCAATCCTATTTACTTTCTTTATTCTTCCGTTGAATCATATTCACATTGCTTCTAATTTTCTTTTCTCTGCTACTCCCATCGTCCATGCTCTTCTTAATTTCAACAAAGATTCTTTGAGTAAATATGATAGTAATTAATGATGATTTTTATGTTATCTTAATTTTTTAAATATATTTATTGCCAGTTTTAGCGGAATTGTATGGTGTAAAACCAATATATTTTTCCAAATAGAATTTTCCAATAGCACCAATAGAATTATCCTTACCTTCATAAACGTTTGTCAATAATTATTTTCGTAAATACATTCAATTGTCACAGTTTAAATTTATCTGGTTTTAAAGGTGATAATATTATTAAGTGGAGAAATAAACAAACACACACGACTTTCCGCTCTCCCGCCAAGTTGCCTCGAACATTTCCCTTTAAAACCCAAGAAAGAAAATAAAACATGAACAACTCGAGAGTATAGCCCAGGGGGTTTAGTCAATTTCCAGCAGATTTTTTTGGGGTTGAATTACAACCATTATTATCCATTTTGAAATGTGGAAATACGACACCATAATTATGAAAAATAGATATCATTACATAATCCCCCCCACCAGCACAGGATGATTGCTCGAAGCACCCGGGATTTCCTCTTACTCTCAAACCAGGTTTGAAGTTGGATAAGTTATAGAGGGTAGAGGAGGATGAATGGCAAAATGATATGATAAAAAACGTCAATGTTTAAGGTCAACGGGTGCGACGATCGACGATATGGCTCCCCTCTTTCCACCTCTTCCAAAGTACTTTTTATCCCTCACGATTTAACCTCTCCCAATCCGCTCTGTTTTAATTTTTTTTCTACCCCATCCCGAGTGGCTTCCTGAAACATAACACTAAACGACCCATGTTTGATGATGAACCCTCAAACTCATGCTTTATAAATACTGCTCTATGCGAGGCTTTACTAGCACTCACCATGGAAGGCACCTCCTCCCTAGTGAGCTGCCCATTGGAGGGGACGCGCTGTCGTGGGCTCTCCGTTGCAATTGTTTCAGAGAATGCTTATCCTTGTGCAGACACACACCTCTCCATCCGTCTCCACACTCTTTCTTCTCCTAAACCCTTACCGTGCACGCTTTCGTCCTCGATGGTGAACTGACCGCGGTGGTTAAGTGTACCACTACAAGGCCACTTCATTTTAAGTCTGGTGATCCCACCCACGGTGCATGGTAAGGATAAATGCAAGCACCAATGAAAAGGGGCGGGATATGGAAAATGGTTTTAAGATATTGGATGGACCAGGAGTCGGGACTAATTGGTTACTGCACCAGCATATTTTTTGCGATAATATGGATCCCTGAATAAATTGATTTTGGTAAATATTTCTCTGAAATTATCCGATCGGCAAATATTTTCCGTGATATGAATTTTCATTTGATTACACTTCATATGATAGATCTTCTGGTCTTCATTTTTTTAACAAATTTAATCCCGGGTCTTTTTTCTCTAATTATTTCGAACATAACTCTAAAATTGTATCATTGAAACTTTTTTACCCACGCCTGTGAAGTATAAGAGAAATTATTGGATGCACAAAAAAATCGAATTCGTGATTTCATAGTTAACTCACGTTTTGGGGTTCTCTGAACTTGATTTTACAATTTTCCTGATGTCGTTTGCGCATTGGTGTATTTGCTGTATGTGAATGTGTTCCGTGAGTACTCGTGCGGATGATTATACTTAAATGATTCGGAATTTGTCGGCACTATTAATCAAAAACCATTAATTTGTGCATCACAAAATTTTAAGTTGATTGAAAGAGAAACTTATTAGATTATGGCTAAAATCGGAAACCCGTGACACTTGCTCAGGGATATTTAATTATTTTATCTATTATCTATCTTAAAAATTAAAGTGTAAGTATATATATTTTATAACTGTAACGTGTAAGAGAATGATTTTCAAAGATTTAAAAAAGTTTTAATTCAAAATTGAAGGGTAAGAAAATATTTTGAATCTAATCAACTTTTTATAAATCGATTTTACCAAATATCTAGTGAATGATATTACCTAATAGAAATTTTGCAAAAAATAAAATTGTCTACTGCTTTTACTTCGGGCTAACCACCCGCGAAAAATCACGAATTTCCAAAATTAGCTTTTTGAAAATAAGATTGATCAGGAGTTGTACCAGATTTTTTGTTTTTACAACCAACAACAAAGATTACTGCCATTGACTCGCTTCCGATATTTTCCACCATATTTTTATTCTAAACTACATATTTCATTTATCGCATCGTTATATTGCATTTAATTTTATCATGATCATACCCTCTAGCTCAAAGTTGGTGTAATTTTATAGCCTATTAGGGTCGCTATTATTTGCTTGAAACTCTTTCAGGCCGAACACGCGAAGCACGTTTAACATATCACGTTAGTCAAAGTGGATCTATTAATGCAGAAATAAATTAGTAATGATTTTTTCATTTAATAATTACAGATTTCAACTCTTAATATTTTTAAAACACGTTTTTAATCTTTGAAGGTATTTCAATTATGGATAGGTATATCTCGACGAAAAAGCAAGTAATACGACCTCTGTTCTGACCTCTTCTGTATCACACCAAGCTATTTTAAATTTCCTAATCCCTCTTAGTTTCCTTCTCCGTCTTCCTATTCTTCGTGATAGTTGCGTTCCTCTGCGTCCTTACTCTATCTTCCTCCTGTTCTATCCGCTGATTTCAAAATTAACGTGGTGGCGAACTTATTCCGAGGCTGGGAGGTTCAGCGAGGGGTTCACAGGGCGAGAGGCAGGCAGACGGAGGTTTCGACAACGGGGAGGGGGAGAGTGAAACCTAGAGATGAGGGACAATTGGCCCTTCATTGGCCGCCCCCGGTCGAATTTAAAGCGTGGGTATGGAAAAGGAGGAGGAGGAGGAGGTGGGAGGGAGAGGAAGACGGAGTGCGTGGGTGAGAGGAGTGGGCAGGAGGGAGGAGGGGAAGTAGGGGAAGGAAGGGATTCGTTTGGATGGATCGAATGAAAAGGTTTCCAGCGGGGGCGGGAAGAGGGATTCCCTAGGGTGGGGAGAGTAAGGGAGAGGTTATTGTTGCCACAAGAGGAGCAAGTAGAGGGTTCTTCACCCGTCACAAAAGGATTCGCGGACGCCTAAGTGCCAACAATGGATTGAATGGAAGAGATTAAGTGGTATCCAGGGCGCGCGGAAGGAGAGAGAAGACTTTTGAACGATGTGACAATGGTGACTCGGAAAGGTGAAAATTATTTCTCGGCTTTCCTTCACCACCTGAGATTACGGAGACCGATATCGAAGCCATTTGTGACACACCATTTACCTTTTTCTCTTAATCTTCCACTCCATATCCAGTTTCTTGGGCTTTGTTTTCATAAATATTCGGAAGTTATTGTTTGAGCATTAAGACCTGAAATTGATTCGCGATAAATGCCAATTTATGCGCGGTTCACACGATCATGTTTCGAGTAAGTGAAAGATAGTTGAGAGGATCACAAATTAAAAAATACCGCAGGGACAGACAAACTTGTACTCAAGCTAGTTCTGTCAATTAGGTAAGAAAGGTCGACATAGGACGATGACGGTTTTACTGGCGATTAGTATACGCACATGCACACAATCCTACTGTAGAAGATTCACTTTCAACTTTCAGAAATTAGCCTATGTCAGGCCGTTCTCTGTTGAATTATTGTCACTGAATGTAAATGTATGCGATCTATATACATACTTAACATGTAGTTGATAGCTAATTCGATATTTCCGATTCGGTAGGATTGTTTTATGATGAAATTATTTGCATTTTGTTGCAAAGGTTGATTTCTTACTGTTAAAATTTCCATTCCGGTGTCTTTCCTAATGATAATTCGCATTTCCATTTAATCTTACGTGATTTATAACTATTTCCAATTGTGTGATTAACTTTCCTGAAAATTTTTACATTTATATGCCTTTTTTACACCTCCATTTAACACCACACCATAATAATGGATAAAGCCATTAACGCGGATTTCATCTTAGGCTCTCTGAAAATAACTAAATCTCGTGATTGCACTTAGTAACGAAAAATAATTTAGTGACTGAGGAACTGACCTAGACCCAGGAGTAAATTACAAAAATGACTGCAGAAAGTTACAGCTGGATATGATAACTTTTTTTTAACCTGGCTGCGAAATATAAGGTGGAAGTGGATACCAGGTTTATTTTACCCAATATTTGTAACTTTCTCCATTTTACAACCAAGTCTGACCTTCTTTCACAAGGTAGAGATTTTCCTTGATTCGAAGATAGTTAAATTAAGAGTAAGGCGCACTGAGAAAGGACTTGGAGTCATGATGGGGAGGAATAAACGTGCACTAAAGCGTACGTAAGTACACACGGGAAGTGCATTCGCACACACACTCATAGACACCTGACACCGTGTAGTAGCCGGCAGGAAGTGGGCTAATGGTGCGGCGCAGCAGTCAGTGAGGCGGGAGAGCGAAGCGAGTGACTCTCTCGAAGCGTGGAGTGGTGTCGAGGGCGAAAAGTGTTGTGCAACCGGCAAAGCCGTGGCAGCCAGTTCTAGACCCGCAACCTGCGGATATTGGCGTAAATCGAGCAGCTTTTTTATGTGCGGGACGACGACCAAGGAGAATCCTTTGTGGCTTGCGACCTGAAAAATCGAAACGACATCGTAAAAATAAAACGGACATTCACCGGACAGAATCGCCAAGGTTTTCGTTGCTATTAAAACAAGAGTCGCTATCATCTGCAACTTCAACGTGTCCGAACGCATGGGCTATGGAATAATTTAAGTGTCTGTTATTAGCCTACTCAATTTCCTCCAACTTGCATTGAACCCTTCGACCTATTGGCGTTAACTTCGATCTGAAATAAAAACATTTTTGCCTTCCCACCACGTTTATGTAGGAAGTTAAATATGTGGATTTTGCATGTTACTATTCTTCACCGTAATAGGTTATCGCTATTTCCTCACACCAAAACACGCGATGAGCAGTACCTCAATTTGTGCGGATCGGAAATCTGATGCATAACAGCAATATTAAAACTTGTAAAAATTTAACTAAGCGAATTATCCTGCTTGAGATAGAGATACCAGATATCCAAAAAAAAAACTTAAATAAATATGAAAATACGAGCTCGTCATAAATTTTGAATCTTCGACAAAATTAAGTAAAGCTTCAGACTAGAACAGTTTCAAATAGTTTTTTAAAAATTTGATGTCTCCCTTCACTATTATTGCGGCCCTTTGCCAAAGCTGAAGTCACCATAACCAATAAATATTCGCAAATAAAACTTTAAAAATCTCATTAGTGCATGGTCAAAGATGGTCATTAAATCATTGATTACGCAGGGTATTTGCTTTTTCCCTCATTAGACGATATGACATGAATCGTCTCGCTTCAGGCTGGTTTATTTCGTTAATTCGTTGAAAACGTATTTTGAAAATGGACTCTGCGCTCAGCTATGCATGAAAACGTGTAGCGAGTGATCGAGCAATTTCATTCAGCCTAGTGCTTGGATAAAACAACCTATAATCGGAGGATGGAGGGAGAGTAACTACGTTTTAAGCTCATTTCAGATTGGGCATGGTATTCTGTAAACAATGTTACTCAAGTTCGGGTATAAATGAGTGGAGGTCCTAGGACGTTATAAAATGAACTTCGGGAACGCATGCCCAGGTACGATTGAATTAAATCAGCACAATATGGAGTTTTGCTTGGAGACTATTGGAAAAATATAATTGCGCATGTGGGGTTCCGAGTATATGTATGGTCTGAGGATACATTCCTAATTTAACATATTTCCAGCTTTTTTTAAATCAAAGAATGCAGAGACATTTTCGCTAAACAACTTCCTGTGGAGAAAATAGTGACTCCATGTCCCAGTAAAAAGCATTGATCTTTTTTTCTCTGGGCAAGCTGCTTATATTTGCTACGATTCCCATGGTGCTCATGTCATAATTTTATAGTCTCTAAAATTCAGTGACGTCTTTACAGCACGGCCCGTATACCTAATGCCAAAGGCAATAAAGTTTTACCACAAACCCCACATATACGTGTGTCACTAGGTGTAAAAGCCCGATGTCCTTCACTAATGTCCTATGCAACAGGTGGAAAAACTACATTCCTCAGTCCTGACAAGACCAGACCACTTTATTCCTACTCTCGTGGCGGCCAGGGTATGGCGTCACAAGGTGGAAAAAGCTTCCAAGGTCGCATAATTATGTCTCCTTACACCTACCGCATTACGCCTGCCCCCACTGCCAATACGGATGCATTCAATTCACCCTTCCGCCAAAATGTTGTCTTAACTCTTCTCCTAATAAATGTTATCGTTTGCTATTACTTCAAACCGCATGTGTTTTTATGGAAACGCAATTAAGGACTTCATATCTCTAGCGGTGTCAGAATAGTGTTAATTTTACGGATCAAATCCGAGTGATGCTTCTGGACAAACTTAATTAGACCGAAGCCACTTAATTTTTATGGGTGCCATTTTCAGGGAGAACAAGGGCAGCAGGCAAAAAAGGAACTGACCTTTTACCCTAAACATGTGAATTTCACACGCCATAGTGTTTAATACGAGGTGAGCTATTATTACTCGTGCGTGTATCTATCGAAAAAGTATCACGATGTGGCTGCGTCTCTTGCGGTCCAACTTTAAACCAAGAGTTATTGGCTACTGTGCTCCCTTGCTTTGCATTCTGGTGTAATATTAACGTCCTTCAAATATAAAATTAGCCTTTTTCATTAGCTATTTACACAAAACAATGACCATCTCAACTCAACATTCAGATTTAAGTTTAACTTTCATTTACTATTCATACAAAACACTGATCATCTCAACCAGAATTCAGTATCTATTAAACGAAACTACTCGTGTTTCATAGAAGATTAATTTTGAATTACCATAATTTTATAAAATAGTGGAAAACATATTTTGTTTATCTTTTATGATGAATCGTTTCCAAAAAGTAACGCCCAATACCACTAACTATTCTCGTATTACTTTTTTGCCATATATAATGAACAATTTTTATGATTTACATTCAATATTGTATCCTTAAAAATTCACTCATCTTCTCAACCTTAACCCTTGCGCCATTTCTAACCTTCAATGCTGCTCGTTCTCAGACTGCAAATTTTCGCACGTCAGACCCACCATGGCCCTCCACGGCCTCTCCTCGCGGGCATCCCAGGCCAGGTGCTAACGAGCTGAAATCGTCTCGAGGCATCCCAACAACCTCTCCCCAAGATTTCCTCACACGAAATACACATGCATAAATTAGCACTGAAGATCGAAATCCTTTCAACTCATTTATCTGTTTAACGTCACTGCCATAACTCCGAAACCTGCATTAAACTACCTGAGATGGTTCACTTAAACAAATATATTTAGTAGTTTCTGTAGTCCACTCGAAAAAACCAAGATATGTGCGTTCTAATCAACACCCTCCTAACGAATAAGTGAATGGAAAGTACGAACAGAGATTTGGAGACTAATTATGCACACCCTTCTAGTCTCGGAAAAGTAGGTTTAAATGTAAAATAAAACCTTGACCTCAGTTTTGGAAAGTACTGCCACTGTAAACATTTGTTTCCCTTGATCTGAATATCTTCAATTGGATCCCATATACCTACGAAATTATATTTTTTTGGATAACACCACCAAACAGTGACAACAACACCTATGCCAAAATATCCTCGACAGAAAAAATTCCTAAAGATATACGATGTGTGTACCTAATTGTTCAAAAGCACACCGACTAGACGAAGCTGACTCCGGTGACTTTTACGCAACCGTTGAGGAAAACGGGGAGGAGTGGTAATCAACCCCTTCACATGTGGGGACGGCTGCCGTGGCCGCTTTTCCCCTGCTGCTCGGTAATCTGTAGACTGTAATGGTCTCCGCGCAATTGCGACGAGACGAGATTGCCCAAGAGGGGATGCGTACCCTGCGAGCAGGCAGTTACGCGCGGACGTTCGGATCGTCCGCATTCGGTCTTCAGAGCTGTGAGTCTGCGAACGCCGGTTCGGGAGTCCTCCGGAGGCTGGAGAAGACGAAATTCCCAAAATACCGCCCTCCGGCAGCTTCCGATCTTCGCCGCCAAGAGGAGCAGAGGACCGGAGCGGATCGAGGCGTACTTCTCTAACCTGTTGTTATCCCGGCACCTGTAAAACCCGCTGGGTTTTCCGCAAGCCAGGCGAGGGTGCCCGCTCGTCGGAGGTTCACAACAGGTGGAATCGAGGACCTAGAGCTAACGACATGCCTCTCGCCCTCTGCAAACCATTTCGGGTCCTCGCCGGGTCCCTGAGGAAACGCATGGGTAGACGCCGGGAAGAGGGGGTGCCTCCCTCCACCGTTGGCCAGCTGTTCGACTGTTTCCTCTACATAACCTCGCCTTGAAAGTCAACTCATCTCTGCTGCTTCCTTCCCTTAGTCAAAATGTCTTTACGGAGGAGGATCAAGTGACTGCACTCAGCTGAAGTTCAAATTACACTGTAATTTGAGTATCGAATTGGCTATCAGGAAGTGCCCAAAGGCATAAGTTTCAATTAAAATTTGGGATGTATATTGAAGAAATGAGTGAAGCTCCAGGATATTTTTGGCCCTTATCTAGATGCTTCGGATGTCGTTTTATCTTAAATTTAAAAAAGGTGAAATTGAGACGCTAAAGTGATTGTGAATTATAATTAATTGTCAACCGAAATTAATATTTTATGCTTCCTGACAGATGGAAAACAAATATTTAACTACTTTAGGGAATAGTTGCACTATCAATAAGCTGAATCACTGCCAGTCCAGGAGAGATTTGGTCTAAAAGGTATTTCGCGGAAGAATGATAAATTCCAATGCAACGGAATCCTGTGCACGAGATTTAATTCATGTACATATAAAAATTCCTTGAAAGGCATTGCGTGTCTTCGTATACTTACAAAAATGAGGTAAAAAAGTGTACGTGTGGGAAAATACTTTTACTATGTTTCGAATTCTTTAAGAATACTTATTGGACATCAATAAAAAAGTAAATGCATTTAGAAATGTTTTTAGTGATTTGATTAAACTCTTGCATCCCTCAAGCTTATGGATTTTGTATTTTATGCAGAGGAAAATTTATCGCTAATATACATATGCAAAGCTTAAAAGTTTATCTCTATTAGGTTGGAATGAGCAACACCGTGGCGTCTGCACTCGAAATTTTCTCTAATCATTGTAGAGGTGATTACGTAAATAATGAAGGACTCCCAACAAAATATAAAAGTCTGAGAAGCAAGAAAGAACAACACTAGATCCCAAAAAAATTAACTCATGCAGCAATCTGCTGAGAGCAGAGTTCCTTCAAATATACCTATGTGCACAAGAGGTAGAATACCTAATCCAGATAAAATTAAGATAAATATACTGGAATAATCCATATAATAAATAAAGAATGTGTAATGAATAGGAAGACTGTGGCTCTTGAGAGTGAATTTGGCGTAAGCTAATTAAATACCTGCTTACTATAACACATGCTGCCATCACACACTTCTGACAGTTTCAGCAGAACTCTTAGTAATGTGAGAGTATTTTACCGCTTAGCATATGTCCACCTCTTTGGGAACGATTCCTTAAGTTCAGAGATCGTTTTGAGGACAGTTGAAGTCACATTAACGATTAAGTATTCAACTTATTTAAAACCAACCTTCTTGGTTGAAAATTGGTTAGGATTGAATAGGATGTAGGTAAGCTAAAAACACTTCTCATTGTCATTTAATATTACAAATGAAATTGTTTGTGGAAGGAACGTCTTCTTCCATCTCAGGCTAGCTGAAGCAGTGATTTTTCAAATAATCAGAAAGTGAAATATCCGAGTGAACATGGACAAGTCATTAACAGAGTCCGACAATCAACTCCTTGCATTATCGCAATTATCGCATGCATTTCATTGTATTATATGCTTTAAATAAATCAAGTCGGTGAAAATCATGAACCGGCTAGTGTCATTGAACACTGTCAATGTATGCTTTTTCTCTATTACCATCCCGTTGAGCTTCAACGCCCGTACGACGCACAGACACCTAATGGAAAATGGAAATGTGCTGCCTCGGTGAGGAATTTTAATTAAATAATTAAAGGAATATTTGTAGAATAACCCGTAGGGTTGTCTAATTATATAATACATTTAAAGTATTAATTAGTTTATTTCGAATTAAAGATTTGTTTACATCAAAATTAAATTAATATAATTATCTTCACTTTAATTTAATTTTGTTAGCTTTATTTGTTAGTATTTATCAATATATAACTTCAACCTATAACAGGTAAGTCATAAGTTGTTCCCTAGTTGGACATTTTTTGTTTCAATTATAGTTTTAATTATTCTCTCACATAAATTCTAGGCATGATAGTAGGTGGCGGGGTAAAAGTAAATTGAAACATTTTCAAAAATAACTTTTCTTTCAATAATAATATTAATATTTATTACTTCCAACAGTAAATTTATACAAACTTCATTCACATAGA
>LYUA01000574.1:328700-339426 GCA_002093875.1 Calopteryx splendens | reverse complement strand
GGTAGCTGGGTACGCCAAAGTCGTACAGATTTTCTCTCCACTTCATACTTTTCCGCCACTGCATGATTCCTGTGAGCAACTGCGTATCGTACAACAGCTATTTTAAAACTTGCGTCAAAGCTCCGCCTTTGGAGTTTGTATCTGCCTCTTCTTTCGACAGAATCCATTTTTCTACTTGCCCTAGCTTAAACATTTTAATTATCTTTTTGAGAGTCTGACTAAGGCAATAAATCTTTTGACGAAGTAGGAAAGGCACCAAAATGACAATTTAATTAACTTACCGTGAACCACATGATGAAATTAAAAAAATGTGTTTCCTTACATAGAAATTGAAAATCACATATTGAGGCTTGAGTTGCAGGTGAAATACAGGAGATAATATAGAAGTTGCAAACTGAATTTAGGAATAAATTCTTTCAATGCAGTCGATTATGGTCACTTGAATTGTGCTGTTAAATACAGTGGTACTTTCGAACACAAACTTGATCCATGCGAACATGAACTTGATACAAAGATTCTCGTGTTGGAGTGAAAATTAAATTTCAGGCAGGATGCTCCCCACCAAAAGTGACAACCCCAAAAAAGTGCTACCTTCTCCTCGCTACACCACTAGTAGTGAATTCTTACTTGTCAACAATCCATAATCATGATGAAAAATAGTGAAAGGCAATAAAAAATATGTTAATGAATGAGAGTCAATGCATGGCAGAATGGATCTTTCATCTTTCCTTTTTGAGGTAGCTAATGCTAGTTATTACTGTGATAGCATGTAGACTAGATCTATTAAAATATATTTTTTGTTGAGAGAGTCTTTTGATAAAGGTCCTGGACACTTACATCTCTTTGGTCCATTGCGGAAACTCACTTTTAACATGCCTACCACATGCATACAGGAGACAAAAACACAGATGATAGAGGTATGAGTGTTCACCAACTGCAGCCTGAAGCTGGGCAGACCTCTGAACCTCCATTTGTGGTAGGTTACTGCCATGTCAGATCCATGGAGGACCACCTGACCTCCATCCACCTAGATCCATGGATGGAGACCCATCAAATTTCTGTCGGGTCCCAATACTGTTTAACTTCAGGGATTCATTCATGGGAACTGGTGGCATCATATTCACGGGAACTGGTGTTCCAATGGCTAGGCTAGGCTTTTGCCTGGCTTGATCTATTGTCTCAACCATAGTTATTATTCACTGAGATAAATGATTCTGAAAGAATAAAAATAAATAATATTTTCACATGGCTGATTAGACCCTGACAGCATGACACACATCATAATTGAAGCCTTCGATGGGATTTATTCAAGAGAGTTTGAACTTGAACAGAATATGAAATACATAATTTAAAATGAAGTGCATGCCTACAAATACTTAGCTGGTTAAATCTCATTTGTTTTCCTAAATCCAGTGCCTCTAATTTTCTAAAAAAAACCAAATGGCTGGCTATTTTCTTCTTTTTAGCTTTTTTCTTAGCTTCATGGTTCTAATCCTGAACATTATTGCATTGGATAGGCCACTTCACTCCCATTTAATGGCAGCGAGTAAAAACCTGACAGAATATACATATGCATATTATAAGAGTACGAAATAATAATTTCACTCATTATGGAGATAAGGCGTTAGAATAAACTCAACCTCTTTTCCTTATTAATCATGCATCTACTCCAATTATTAAGATTATTTAAGGTACTTTACCTTAATTAAGGAAATAGTTAAGAGACATATTTCTTAATTATTTCCAGCTGAAATAAAAGAATGATTGTAAAAATTTTAAAGAAATCTCTATGCATGGCCCTTGGGCATTAATGATTCTCCTGACAATAAATTATGCCATTTCATGTGAAAATTCTTTTGGTCATGAACTTCATCATATTCACTATCAAGTTTCTTGAATTTCATGCTGTCTTTTGATCATGGGGGATGGTTTTGTTAATAATTTTCTATTTTTAAACATACCATGGAGTAAATAAAGAGAAGCATTAAAGTTGGAGGGAAAGAAGCAGAAATGGTGATGAAATATTGCGAAAGAAGAAAAATTATATGGAGATGATTTTAAGAGACATTGGGATGCTGATACTATGGTAGAATGAATAATGTGTGGTGAAAGAGAAAAAGATTGGAAATAATAGGTATTTTGGATAGTGTGAAGATGGGCAGAGTGAACCAGGATGTGAAGAAGGGATTTGTATAGGTCAAAAGCTGTTATACATACCATACAGATGTTTTTTTAAGAGTCTATAACATTGTGTGATATAGTTTTGCATTATTCAAAACCTACCTATCTCTAATTGGTAGACTGTGAAATCATGATAATAATAACAACTAAATGATTCTCAAACTGCTTACTATAGCATCAATGATGCATTAATTTAATAAATGAGGTAATTAAATGATTTTGAAATCAATAACAATACATAATTAGCCAATCCTCTCTTGTGTGTATATATCTATCTCAAAAAGGAAATTGAAATAAACATTGTAATTTTAACCATAAAAAAGCAAAGGGAAGTACAAATGCATATCAAATTACCAAAATGTATAATTATTGAAATATTAATAGGTAGGTAGATTTCTATACAATTATCTACCTCAAAGTTTTCTTGAATTTAATTATGTGCATTAAAAAATTAGAATAGTTGCCCAATTTGCAAGAGTTTTTCAAGCACATAGGTACTTATATTTAATGATTGAAATTAACTCATGATAAATTTAAAACAAAATAAATATTTAACCCTTTCCCCTCGAAAAATATTCACCATTTTCCCTTTTTCGTAGAAATTGAAATCAGTCATTTTTCTCTTTTATTAACAAGCACTTTTGTTGCTATTTAAAATAATAATAATAAAATTAAAAAAAAATATTTACTGTATTTCACGAATAAAAATTATTCACTAATAAATTTTCTGCTGCATTCTCAGTAGATGCAATTCTCCATAATCCTTTTTATCCTGCATAAAAAAATGTATTGGAGCAACACATTTACAAATTAAGTAGAAAGCTAAGTTCCCCGCACTTTCTCATATGGAATAGTAGACTTACCGTAATGCCAGAGGTCTTATCATCCATTTACTATAGTGAATTGTATTACATTGTAATTCTTATTATATATTACATTTATTAATTGTATTACATTTTTTATTCTCTTTTGGGGTTCCTCTCCCCAATGTGGGCAAATTCTTCAAAATCCAAAATAGGTTTTTACGTATTATGAGCAATGCTTCATGATGCTCCATGTAAATCGCTTTTCAAAAGACTTTATTACCAGTACCCTGAATTTATATTTCTATGGTCATATTGCATGCAAAGGGTAATTAATATCTGTCAGCATAGGTCCAAGGAGATATAGAAAATCATAAAGTTTGAAAAGCCAAGACCATTCCTTCATTCAAATTTAGGATAATTATGGCGAATAAATAAATCATTAGTATTAAGTATACATGTAATGAGTTATAATGACAGTTTCTCTACCATATGCAAGGGGTATGGCAGTCCAGTGGACAGAGCACTGAGGAAACTAACCAGAGGGCCCAAGTTTGATTCCAGGTGATGCCTCCCCGGGCACCCTCAAATTCACCCAAGCTGTGTACCAATATTCGGCTATCAGGTCATCCTGGGAAATCACAGGCGATACAGGGAAAAGAACTGGCCACCCTACCCAGATGTGTGAAATTCACACACCATTGGGCTTAGCACTGGGTGAGCTCTACTACCAAACCGACCAGGTTGATTATTGTGATTATCATATACAGGTTTTATATTTTGCGGTTCAATCAAACGCCTAGCCACAGATCGCGATTTGGAAATAAGCATCAATTGAATGGCCAAATTCCAGTAAAATAAAAAGTTTATCGACATCAAGTTCAAACAATGTAGGAACAAAACATACATTATGCACTCACAAAATTCTGGGAGATTAACTAATAAACTTTAGACAACAATAGTCTAACAAGGGAATAAATCAAATTGCACGTCCATACCTAAGGGAATGATAAAATCATCATAAGTGTGAACCAATTTCTTGATATTCATTTCATAAATAAGTGAAGATGTAGACTTCTCTTTTCTGAGAATACTCAATATGTAAGCAAAGGAGACAAAAATTAAAATTCATATTTATCAGGGTGTAGAGATGAAAATAAGACGGACGAAACCTCTACACAAGGAACTAATCAAGTATGCCCATCCTCTGCATTTCATAAAACCTCCATTCGCATCCCGAAGTTTCGCGTTTCGTTTGTTAATTTGAGCTTCCAAAATATTTCGCGTTTGGTGAGGACGCTTCGTAATGTGAACGGTCGGGAAGAGGAAGCATTCTGCTTTACGCCTCAAGAAAAACGGGTTGTGTTGTTTGGCAAAGAAGTTTAATGTAACGAGTAATTGTGTGAGAATCATATTTTTGAAAGTGTACTCCGTGTGGTTTTAGATTTCTCGTTTTACCTCTGTATGGTCATGAAGTGCATATATGTGAAAGTGAGTGAATACTGTCTTGACAGATGGTGATCTACGCATATGACATCGTTATGAACAAATTATATCGACGTTTATGAAGAATTTTGTTTAGTTATGTTATTCAAGAAAATCAGTTAGCTCATCGGGCATTTTTACCTAAGAAAGTGTGAGTATTTTTTTCTTTTATACGCTGGTGTGTTTACGTTTTCTGTCACGAGAGTCTGGTTTTATTGACTTTTTCGGGCTTTTCAAGCATATTTTGTTGCAATGTGTGCTTATTTGATTTTTTCACATTCCTTCTTCGAGGATGCACTTGGAACGAACAAATGAATTGCTGGAGTAGTTCATCGGAATTAGCGTAAAGAATCAAACGATAAAAAAAACAATATTGTTTTGCAATTTCGTTATGCTTTTTCTCATTTTATGTAATTTTTTAAATTGCTGATATAATTTTGCTTTATCGTTCCTGGAGGTTTTTCATGGAAATTATTGACGTCTGGTTGTGGAGAAAATCTTCCGTTTAGGAGTCAACCCTTAGTGGCAATGCTTCTTTGCGTTAATGTCTGAATTTGATGCAAGGATTAAATATCAATCTCGTTATTTGAACTGAGTAGGTTGTGAATAAAATGAAGTAAGGAGAGACTTTTCAGATGAGACAGTCGTAAGCACTTGGCAATCCGCCTTTTGTGCTCCGATTTGGTAATCATTTTTTGTTTAAAGTCTTGTTTATCACCATTAGTGAGTTTTGAGCATTTTTATTTTTGCTGCAGTGTCTGACTCCCAGATCAAAGGGAATCGTTCATATAATTTCTTTCCGCACAAATCTACCGTCGGTTTTGTATTCGGGCTCACATTTTTCGTCCATTCATATGTCACAGCAGACGAAATCAAATCGTAATCAGAGCAGGTCATATATTTACGTGATTCTGTTTCCAGCAGGTCCTGAATGTTAGCGGCAAGGTCCCAGCCGTCGGTCGGCAGGGAGCTGAATGGTGGGGGTGAAGGAAGAGAGGGAGGGGGAGAAGGCGTCGTTTCGGCACCAGATGAGGTTGGGGGCGAGGATGCAGTCGCGACAATGGGGATTCATGAGGGTTCAGGTGGAGGAGAGGGTGATTCTGACGGATCATTCGGGCAGCCTCTCAAACCAGGATGGACAGCGCACGCCACTGCAGATGGCCGAGTTTTCTACTGCAAGTAAGTGCCATTTATTTTCCTTTCATTTTAAACCATTTTATATGGCTGCATTGCTCCTGGATGATCAAGCAAGGTTTTTTTTGTCAACGTGGGGATATGCAGTCGTAACTCGAGACTAAAGTCGGACGTCATCAAACCATCCTACGCGAATGATGTATGTTTATGTCAAAAGCCGGTATCTTGTGGAATCTCAGTCAATAAATATTGCAGGGAAGGAGGCGCCGTGCTATTGAAAGGCAAGCCCCTCCACCCACCTGTCTTTTTATGTCAGATTCCTGCACCTTCGAAAATTCCAGAGGAATTTTCAAAATAAAAACCTGTATTTCCTCTCATAGAATGGTTTCAGGTAGAGCATGAAGTTGGCGACAATCTCTTAGCAGCAGTATGATTCTTTGTGTGTCACAGGACCAATTATTGTCGTTCTGACGTTCCTCTCATTTCCTTTGAACATAGCACGAAGACAATGGCTCACGTTTGTTCACTCTGCCCCATTCTGTAAGTATGAAAGCTTTTGTTCTTTGCAAAAGTTTCTCTTGGTTCTGAATGACATTGGCTTAGCAGCTTCATGGTATGGAATTGCTTGAAGGTGACCAATTCTTGCTGTGGAGGCATTTTAAAATTTATGCAAGATTTCCGCCGCCGACATAAACCCGTTGGTCTCTCTTGCCAGGCGGACTACACCCTTTCAGGAAGAACCATAAGGTAACAACTATGAAGTTGATTACTCATGTCAACGACCACAGCCTGGGAGAAGTATACCAGTGTCCACTCGGATTCACGAATCCGAGAGCAGGTGATACGAAGCATTCGGTTTATGTGGACCAGTTCTCTCTCTCCTTTGCCACTTATGTTTTCCCGGATAAGTCCCAGTTCCCAAAAAATCAGTGGACAGAGAAAGGGATGCATGTATCGGAACTAAACCCATGTCCCTCCAATCGGTAGCTCGGTGCAAGAGCGATCAGGGTTTACACAATATGATTTATGATGCAGGGTTTACACAATGTGATTCAACATTTACCCTGCCTCGACCACTTACATGCACCATGAATAAGTTTCTTTTGCTCTAACTAATCAGGGAATTCTATTGGTTGGTGAAGCAAGAGCAGCTTCATCACTAGTATCATCAGTCGCCAGTTAATATCGCCTTTTTCTCCGTGATGATACATATCCTCATCTACGTATTGACCAATTTGATGTCTCGTAATGCGGGCAAATGGGTGTTGTTGGGTTGATTACTAAGGTCTTTTAGTAAATCATCATTTTAATATCTGATTTACTTAACCGTCATATTAGCCTTAACGACTTCACTTTATTCGAGCCCTTAGTATGGTTTTGGTATTCGAGAAAATCAATAAAATAACCAATTGGCGGACACATTGCTCCTGTGTCTTGTGCCTAATGGATCGTATGCTATAGGCATTGGCGTTGCTGACGATCATCAAATTTTCAATGGCCACAGGTGCTTTTCGTCGGCCGCCTTATTAAATTTATATGAGAAATCCGAGACTAAGAGCTTCCTCGTCAGGGAATTGATTTAAAGCATTTAGGATTCCATAACAATGGCGCGAAATGTAATTTATTGTATTTTGGGCTTGGCCGAGAAACTTAAACCGAGTCGAACCGAGAAAAGGGCCACTTCTATCGTCGTTATTATTTAAGGCAATGCTGTCCCACCTTTTCACGTGTAGGGCACATTTAGGCACTTGCTTGCGTCTCCTGACGCGCGTCATTCCCTCTGCTGACTAACCTCGCCGAGAAAATAGTACCCCTAGGGAAATGTTGTTTGTTAAAGGCACTAATGTCTAGGAATCCACCATAGGAAATCATCCGACTCAACGCAATCCTCGGCTGGGTAAACAAAACTCGGCCAAGTCTAATGATTTTTTCGTGGTGAATTTCCACGCGCTAATTACATCTGGGATGCACGCGCTGCAAAAAAGGAATGGTTATAGGTCCAGGGCGGTTTGGGAGCTTATTGAAAGGAGTTCTCGCATTTATACACCCCTCCCTTGGAAAAATGGAACGAGACATGCTTCTTCTCGGTTTGGTAGCTCAGTAGCAGGGTTCGCCTATCCCTAATAACAGTATCCCGGGCTCAAATCCGGAAGATTCATCTCGACAATACCAATTGAAATCAAAACAGTGTGGATTGCTGTGAGCTTGTCCTTTTCGAGAAACCGCGGGAGTACAGAGGAAGGAATTGACACAGTTAATGTGTGAATTTCACACGCGATAGGGCACACTGCATGTTTGCTATATTTGTTATAGCAGAGTGATTTCAAGGATATTGATGACATACCAAGGTTTTTCTCAGGTAATAAAGTACCAACCGAGAGGCTCGGATGCTAAGCAATACCTGGATATCGTGTTCCGAGGTTTTTTAAAATTGGAATAGAAAGTGGTGTTCAGGAAATTTATCAGCACGGAAAAAAATCAGGGGGTTAAGTTATTCTCATCGTAGAGCGAAAAGAATACGGTATGAGGTGGTCTTACTTACCATTCACTGATCAAAACAAACCCTCTCGTTGCCTTCAGGATTTTATGCCTTGCCTGCTTACGCCACATCTGAAAGTTTAAACCATCACTAAGAAAAACCGTTGGAAGTTGATTTCCTGCTTGCTTCGCAACGGAAGTGGCCGGAGTAGATTTTACGCTCACAAATCCTTCCGAGTAACATTTCATTAAGCTTCGAAAAAAGCGATCCCGATTGCCCCATCCTCGCGAATTGCTTTGTTTCACCTTGAGAGAGTACCTAATGCTTTTTTCTGTCGCTCGCAGTCGTAAGAGTAGCGAATGAAATGCAGAAAACACGACGATTATTCATCATTGTGCCGTTTGCATTTAATCCATTCGTTGCGCTGTCTTGCACAAGGATTATTTAGTAGTCCTTTCGCATCCCTCCACATTTCCCAAGCCAAAGCAGGATTATTTCCCATTGAAAAAAAATAGCTTCCTCTTCCTTCTGAAAATGCTGATGGTGCCGTCTTTTAAATCTTACGAAAGAGTTTTCCAGTGCTGTAATGGCAGCGTCCAAAATCCAAGTTAATCAATTAATTTTTTCAACGCATATATATTTTCAGATGTTGTATCCCATTTAGTCTCTTTTACCGCTAGTCCTATGATAATAGCGTAATTTTCTACTGTTAAAGACAATTTGAGAGTGACTTTAGACTGCTTCCATGTGTTTTCCAACTTTTAAAAGCAAAGTATTTGACTCTTCTCTTTGGTCTTCAGTATTCTACCATCATTATCTGCTTAAGTTCATGGAGTCTGTGTCACCTACGATACGTCGATTATGCTGTATGGGACGCTTTGTTTATTCGTTCAGTAAATTGTTGTGTTTCACGTTTGAAAGATATCTTTTTTTTGTTGAATTAGTTCCAAGTTCTCATTCATAGCCTCTTCACTTGATAGGAAGCCAAAACTATGGGGTGCATCTTCATGAGAGACTTGTCTCACTTGTGTGACCCTCTGCTCTTTCAAAATACTAGTAATCATATTCCATGCACAGAATATTTTTGGGTCACCAGTAGTTGGCGTCCAGCGCTCGTCTCGCGAAAATATTCTGATGTAGATTTCAAGGATGACCGCGAATGATCTCACACATTTGTGAAAAATTTAAATCATAGTCGAAGCGATTAAATTGTTTTCGGAAAAAATGTTCAGAATCTCCTTCAATACGAATACTAATACAGTTCAGAATAGTATTACCGTACGGATGCGTCCCGCGGATGGATTTTTTCATTGAAAGAAAACGGTGATCAACCCAAAGGTGGATTTTTACAGGTGAGGTAGGACGACTTAACTACCAGCAGTAAGCCCTACGGCATGTGGAATGACACATTAGGGTAGTGGGGGAAGTTCCTTTCCCCGTGCCGCGTGCCGTTTCCCAGAAGGATCTCGAACCATCACACAGCTTTGGCTATTCTGAAGGTGCCCTGCAAGAGCAGAAGTTAAGCTAGTCGTGTTATTTTGTCATTCGCGAAAGTACGTCGTCGTAATGCTTCACATACTTTAGCATACCGTATATTGTTTGCATGATACTATGCATTGGTATCATGTATTGCATCATACAACTACAAGCGTCAAACGGATTTTTGGCGTGAGATGGAGATTTTTTCTCATATTTCCTTCGCTCTCCAAGAATAAAAAAGCTGAGTGTGTTCATTATTTATTAAACATCATTATTTTTGTTCATAATTTAAAATTTTCCGTTTCACTATCGAAGATTTCATATTCTAGCACTGTTAAACACCATGTTAGTATTTTTTGTAATGGGATCACGGCAGTAAAATCCTTCATAATATTTTCTTTGAATTCTGTTTTGTCCCGGGTCGCCAAAATCGCTTGATTGAAATGCCTTTTGATTGTCGTTTAATCTCAAATGAGCACAAATAGAATTTATTCCGAGTCTTTCCCCATGACGCAGACAGCGTATGTTCGTTTTTTTGTGTGATGAGACTGGAAGCATACTGTCTCAGTCATTTTTCTCTAGCAGTTACCTTTTACCGGTGAACATTTTATGGTTCTCATTTCGCAGTTACTTCCCGGCAGTTAAACTTTTAACTCCGGATCACCCCTCAAATCAACCCGAGGCGTTTTGTTTATTTTTTTGTTACGCCTGGTGCGTACGCTAAAGCATGCATCAATCGGCGCTTCCGGATCGCGAGGCTCCCTTCCCAGAGGAGGTAATCGTGAGTCATTCCATTGTGGTGACGTGTTTCGGGCTCCTGAAAGGTTTGCGGAAGCGGCGGTCTTCCATGGGAAAAGGCGTCCAGAATTTGCTTTGCTCATTTCAGCCCGTGGAAGGAGAGTTGGCAAACACTTTCCTTTGCCTTATCTTCGACTCCATCAACCCACGGCTCTTCTCATATTATATAACTTATTCTCCGCTTCGTTCCCGGGAACCTTTCGAGGTGTAAACTGTGCTAATAATCAATGATGTTTCGTAGAAATTGACATTTGAATATGGCTGATGTTATTAAAGATTAGTGTTAGTTAGCGCCTATGTTTAAGTTTTTCTGCAACCCAGGTAATTTTTTATTGATGGCAAATCAGCATTTTGTATGTATGTGTAT